>VYZR01133782.1:0-12921 GCA_013400675.1 Oxylabes madagascariensis
GACTCGATGATCCTTGTGCGTCCTTTCCAACCGAGGATGCTTTGAGTCTATGAACATCCCTGGTATCTTGTTGGTAGCTGTTCTCTAGATGATTTTGTAGCCTTCAGAGTTAAAAAAGCCTTTGAATCTTTGAATCACTAATCTAAACTTGATAGTTCATTTGATATGAAACCTCCTCTGTTCTGAGGTGTTTGGGAGTATTCTTTCCAAAGGTTAGACCTGCTCTGATCATGAAAATACCAGGCCACTCATAAGAAGTGCTTTTCAGAGTGAAAAAATGAAGGGGTTTGTGTCTGACAATAAAAAGCTTTAAATTAAAATGTTTGTTTCTTTTTAATAACGTTTGTAGAAACCCTCCTCCCTTTGTTCATAATTTTATTATTTTAATATTTTTTTAATTGTGATTTGCACACATGAGCTGTTTGTTAGTTACTTGTAGCCAAGATGTACCATGGCACTTTTGAAGTTAAATAAGTGAAATGACGCAGAGGAGGAGGAGGAGGTGAATGGTTTAATGTTCTGGCTTCTTGGCATTTCTAGAATGGCAATCCTCTCTCACTGAGTAGTTATGAAATGTTGGACATGGAAAAGTCAGTTGGGCTTATCTCTCTCCTTCTGAAAGGAACACTTCCCCTCACTGCATGCTGAGGGGAATTAAAGTCTTCTGACAACCCATGATGGTTTTGAGTAAGTTCCTCATACAGGAAGTAAATTATTGCAGAAAACGTCTTGTCCAGTATGTGAATCACTTGAGAAATTATCGATCTTTCCCCTATGTAGATTTACCTGATCAGTTTAGGAGATGAAGAAGTGTGACTGTGAATTGTTTACAGATCATTCCACTACGTGAAATAAAGTGATGTTTTTGCTTGAGAAACAAGAAATCTGAGAGTTTTGGGATCTAGAATTTTGAGGCTGTTGTGCTGGCTCAGTGTTCAGCAGAATTATGAATTATGAATTATGTCAAGTTCTGTTGCACTTGACCTCTTGACTTTTCTAATGTTTTTCCTGTGACCTGGGAGTTTTGATTTCAGGGTATAAGTACTACTACAAAACTGTAATAAATGTACCCTAACCCCTAAACGAGAAAAGGTTATCAGAACAAAAAGATGCATGAGAACAAGCAGCTGTTCAGTGGGTAGTTCCAATATTAATCAGTGCATCATGGCACAGATCTTTATAAAACGTGAGCTCTCAGCATTTTCATTCTGTCCTCTCTCAGACTGTGCTATGAGCAGCCTCTGCCCTGTTTGTGTCTTTCAGCATTCTTTTTTTCTCCAGCAGTTGGTTGTGTGGAAAAGTTAGTGTTAGGCAAGTCTTTAGATATTTTTAGTCGCCTAATCGGATGAGCACATGTCCTTTTGAAACAGTGTGTGGTGAGGCAGCTGCCTGCCCATGAGCATTTGGGAACAGCAGAGGAGGCCGAGCCGCTCTGGGCACAACAGCTGCACTGTCCACACTTGGGAGCACTGCACTAAAGCAAGAGGAAGGGTTCCCACGTCAAATAGCCTAAACATTTGCTTGCTTATGCAGGAGAATAATAATAGAGGTAGATACTTTCTTACTTGTTCCAGTAATTCCAGGGGAAATTTGAGACACGTGGTTGAAAACCGCTTCTCCAAAATTGTATTTTTGATACGTGCCCCTGTGAGAGGCCTTGTGACTGGACAGCAGCACTTCACTGGGAGATTCCACATGTAACTCCTGATCTTTCACAAGTCAAAAATATTGCATGGAATGGCGACTGGGATGAAACAAACAAGTGGTTTGTTGTTGTCACTGAATAATGGACTACTATACTTCTATACTTGTGACTCAGATTCTTCATCAAAACTGCAGTCCATTCCAAGCTGCTAGGAAGTAATACAGACTGAAGATAAAGAAATGGTTGCAGGCCAGTGTACTTGCTGAAAGTAACTTGATGGTTGATATTCATCAGAATCTATTTACTAACCCACACCCTCACCAAACTGGTGTTTTGGGAGATAAATGTATGATTGATACCTTTCATCTGATTAAAGTAACACCTCTGAATCTGTGGCCCTTGAATACCTTTTCAGTTCCTCTTATCCAAGTAGCTCCTCTGCATTTGTTATTCTTGTTCTTCTGTGTTCCTCACACCTTTTCCTCCCCTCCTACTGTTACTGTTTGTGTCAGGAACTGAAATACAAAACTAAGTTACAAATAATCTATAAATAAATGTTTCTTGGTTTGGGGATTTTTTTCTAACACTGTCAAACTGTGAAACCTTACCTGCTGAATTATGTATTTACAGGGAGTGGAGAACATAGTTTTCCCTACTAGCAGCTGATGTACTAATAAATAATTAAATTTATAACTAGGGGCAAGCATACAAACATAGTTTTGACATGTTATCAAAGTGAACCAGCTGAATTGTCTCCAGATTATTAAAAAAAAAAAAAATTAACGGACTTGAAAATAATCCCCGGAGTGTTTTACAGAGGTGATTCCAAGGGATTGAAGCAAAGCTAAAATCAGGCCAGAAACAGCAAAATTTGTGGTGGGTTTAACTTGTGTGTGTGCTGTGTCTTGCAGGTGAAGATGAACAATCTACTGAGATGGCTGCAAGGTGGGAAGACGAGAAGGTGACTGAAGCAGCATCAGATGGTTTTGTTGCTATTAAAATTGACACCAAAAGGTTTGAGCCTATTCTAATTCTGTCTCTTATGCAATCTTTCATTGATGATGATGATGATGAGAGTAAGAGGCTTCTGAAGTCCTCACCCTGATTAGGAGATAGTGTAAATACAGAGTTCCAGAGCAGAAGTGAATTCAGTACTCCAGAAGTCCCTAGAGCCTGAGAAAATGCCAAAATTTATTGTTGTGTTCTGCACATACTCATTTTGTGTATTTCAGACTATTCCAGTACTAGTAATAGAATGCTTGAAGTCGCCCTTTCTCAACTGGAAGAGACACAAAAATGCTATTAAAAATGCAAGTGCTAGAGGCAGTTCTTGGTTTGCCAAGTTACATAATGAATTAAAAACCTTTCATGAATTCAGAAAGATAAAAATCTGTAAAGCCCCAGAGAAAATGTGTTTGCCTCCATTGTAACACATAGAATGGGGAAGCATTTAAGTTCCTGGGTAAATTACTCAGCTATTTTTGTTATGTTTGTGTTCCAGTCCATGTGCACAAAGTGCACTGACATTTCCCCAAATGGCATTATTTTGAAATGCTCTATAGACATTTTATTAGATTTACTACATTATTTGTGCTCAATAGACTAGATTTCTTTTTCCTGAATTGCCTCTTAGCGCTGTTTTCCTAATTCTTATGTAGTCAACTGTGATAACCAAGGATTGTCACCATGTCAACACTTTTGCAGAATGTTAATGATAAGATGCAATGCAAATTTGCTTTTAGTGTTCTCTCAAGTATTTAAGTAGTTTTGTAGGACAGTTATTTTTATGATGAAAGACTTAATCTGAAGTTGTTGCAAAATGATTGCTAGTCCTAAATGAATCTTTTCTTTTAAACAGTGAAGCATGCCTGCAGTTTTCTCAGATTTGTATCCTTTGAGATCCGTTTAGATGCTACATTATGATTACAGATAATTGCTCTTTACAAGTTAATACCCTTCTTAAAACAAATACTTACAAGCAATGCTATTGAAAATACTTATTTTGGCACAAAACTGTGCAATAAACTGTGTAGTTAATAGATACCATCTGTGTATTCAACTAGCTGTCAGTTATTAGAGAAAGTGAGCAAATTGGGTTTTTTTATGTTAATCCTGTGTAATTCTCTAAATAGAAAATTATCTAAAGCTTTATGTAATCTAAATAACCTGTTGGTCCTACTAATCAGCATTAGAAAACAAACTAAACATGCTTTCAGTTATGAGCTGGGGCTCAGAGGTGCAGAGGAGGAGGAACAAGCAATGGCCTGGGTTCTGTCACATACCCAGGTGTGAAGTCAGGTAAAGCCCTGCCTGCCCTAAGGAGGTCACTGCTTATGGTTCATTCATTCTGTGTGATGCTGGGAATTCTGTACCTTACCTTGGATTTCCTGCATGCTCTGGAGATTTCATTACTGCCTACTTAAGATGTTGTCTGATATAAAATCATTCTCAAGTCAAAGCATCATCAGTTGCCTGAAAAGTTGGAGAAAAATACTTTGGCCTAAAGCAGTACAAAGAAAAGAAGAAATGCTTACCAGTCGCATGTAATGTTTGCCAGCATGTTTGTTTTCCTTCCTCCCTTGGCCCTGGCTGCTGGTGACGAGTTGGAGATCAGAGCATTGGGCTGGAGGCTGCTGTAGGAAGGACACCTGCTTTGCCCTGTAATGCTACTCTGTCACCATCTGTCATTCACCCTTAACTGTTGCTGTGCAGATCCCGTGGTGTGCGTCCCATCCAGTTTCTTTATAGGAGACAATGGAATCCCTTTGGAAGTCATTGCTGGCAGCGTTTCTGTGGAAGAGCTGGTTAGCAGAATCCATAAAGTCAAACAGGTAATGCTGACAGGCTGGATCTTCTGGATGGAGCTGGTGATGCTCGGGACAGTGATGGGCCTGGCCCTTAGCTTGTGCCTTTGGGAAGTTACTGGTTCTGTCCTTCCAACAATGAAATCTGCAGCCTTGAGTTCAGTACACAGGTTGGAAGCACAAGTGCTGTATTAATTTTTGTTTGGGTTAGGTCATCTGTGTAAACCCACAGTACTGAAGAAATGTGTCAAGAACTCCAAACTGGAATGACAAAACGTGACAACTCACCTTTAAGGGGATTACTCTTCAGCTCATAACATGGTTTTGTAATATTGTTCTGTAATGTGGATTTATAGAGTTAAACACAATTGGAGGTTGCTTTATCACTGATTTCAAGTGCAAGACTAAAATTAGAAAGAAATTCATGGTTGTACTATACTCAACAATATGTGGTAATTCTACTTTTATATTTTCAATAGGGCTGATTCTTCCATAATAATTCAGTCTTGACCTTTTAACCTGTGAAAATACCTGAACATCCATAGGCTCCATTCTCTCTTTTCCCAATTTCTTAGATGCACACAGGGAAAGGGCGGCCTTTGGAAAACGGCAGTCAGGCATCTGCTCCCTGTCCCTCCTCTCAGTCTGATGGTGCTCCAGAAAGTGCAGGATCCAGAGCAGGGGTTTGTGACTCTCCTGAGGCTGTTGTGCCTGAGACGATAGCATCTTCTGCTGGTAATGGTTAGTGTTCTGACACTAATGCCACCTCATTTGCTTTGGAAATGGTTTTTCTTAGGTTGCTACATAAAGGCAATAGAGTGAGCAGACTCACTGAGGAAAAACTTGGGAAATTCCAGAATGCTTTGGGCAAGTGTAGAGGGAAGGATAACTTGTCATTCTGCTTAGTTTTAATAAGTGAGGAATCTGTGGTTTGTAACTCAATAAAATTGTGTGTGCTTTTGTGAAAAAAGATTCCATTAAAGAAGTTTTTTTAGCTTAGTAACCTGAAACAAAATAGTTGAGATGGGGAATGTAAGTAGCAGAACCTCATATCTCCTTGAGATATCCCAGTTGCTGCAAATTGTGGTTAGCGAGAAGCCTGATAATTGTTACGATAAGAAATACACCTTTTCTTTTTTTCTTATGCATTGCTTTCTTGTAAATCCCTTGGAGATGAAGCAAATTCAGGTCAAGCAAGCCAGGAAGCAGCTAATTCTGCAGATGAGCAAGCAAATGATGCTCAGCCTGTGAATGATCTTACACTCAAAGTAGAAAGGCAAGTCTTCTTTTGCAGACTCCTGAATGTGCTGTATTTGCTTCTCAGTTTTGTTGGGTTTTGGGTTGGTTTGGGGTTTTTTTTAACAAACACGTTTAATTACAGGATTTTGGTCCTTAATCTGTTGTCATCTGGCAAATATTTATGTGGTCTTATTTTGCATTACATGTCTCTGACAATACTAGGGCTGATACCAAACCAGGTTTTTAATTAATATAATTCCTCATATACTTTGAAAGAAGGAGGTAATCTGGAAAAATGTAAGTGTTCACCTTTGATATAACTTCAGTAGAGATGATACGTTTGCTGCAAGTTCTTGAATGAAATGAAACATTGAACTCAAAGCACTGTAAACTGGTGTAATGAAATACCAACCTAGGTTTTGTATAGAGATGTCATCTTATTTCTTCTTGTTGATTTGATGACTGTTTGTGGTTTAAGAATATTGAAAAAGTCAGTGGAAGCCAATTCAGAGACTCGTGCTTTGATCAGTGAACAGTAATGAATTGAGCTTAGTTTTTTGAAGTATGGTGATCAGAAACTCCTGGCTCAAAACATGATTAATTCATTATTCATTATTTTTCAATATGGAATATTGTTTATAAACTTGTTTTTAATAATATTGATACTATTTGAAATATCCACTCTAAAACCATAACATGTTTAGCAAATAGGAATATTTATAATACTAAATATGTATTTTAAATCTTTTTCATGCTTCTTTCAGTTTTTTTCCAAAGTTATTGCACAAGAGGTATATTTCTCACCACTGATAAGACAATGCAGTCAATATTTTAATATAATTATCAGTGTTCCTTTTTTAAAAATGCATTAACCTTACATACAAATCTGGCATAATTTATCTACAGCATTTTTTGCAAGGGGGAAAAAGAGGCCAAGCTGTCTGGTAATTACCACTTTCTTTCAAAGAAAACAGCTACCATACATTTTTCTGATTATATGACTTTTCACGTTGGGTCATGCCTGCCCTTTCCCCCGACTTCAAATATGTTGGGACTTTATTGTCAGTCTGTATTGAGAAATTTACTTTGTTATTTCAGTCTTTATTCTGAGGCATTTTTCTGGCTAGCTGAGACAGATGCATGTGCCTCTATGTCAGGGATCTATATTACTTGTGTTCCCTTTTAGGAGGTGATGTGCAGAAGAAACCAGATGGCTTAAATAGCTAAAAAGAGATTGAGATTTAGTGTTTCTGTTAGCACAGATCATAAATAGTGTTTGCTTATTGCATGTCTTCGGAAGTTGGTTCAGCAGTAAGAATATGTTGGATTCTTCATTTAAGGAGTGGAAAAAGGACCAAAGGAATATGTTAGGACAACTCTGAAAGTGAGAAAGGAGGTGGTGAAATCACCACTGCCCTTTGCATGGATGGTGCACCCGATGGGAATGAATCACTGCTGGTGTTAGCACCGTGCTACAGCTCAATTTCATGTGTTCTCCTGGGTCTGCAAATGCTTCATTAACATTTGAAAATACTGCAATGATAAGACTTTTCACTTTGTTCTTAAATTTAGGTTAACAAAAAAGCTTGAAGAAAGAAGAGAGGAGAAAAGGAAAGAAGAAGAACAGGTAACACAAAAATGTAAAAATCCTTGCAGGTTGTTTTTTTATTTGAATAAATATTTAATGCCTTCTTAAACAAACAGACTTCAGTCTTTTCTCTTGTCCAAGGCAATTTTGTGGTCCAATTTTTATATCTCTCTTCAGAAAGAAATTAAGAAAGAAATTGAAAGAAGGAAAACTGGTAAAGAAATGTTGGAGTACAAAAGACGACAGGAAGAAGAATTGACCAAACGTATGTTGGAAGAAAGGAACAGAGAAAAGGCAGAAGAGAAGGCTGCTAGAGAGCGCATAAGGCAACAGATTGCAATGGTAAATTTTGCATTTTGGAAGAGAGCTTGCTGCTTCTCTCTCTCACAGTGTACTAAAATGATAAATTTTCTCATTTGATGAAGCTTTGAAAGATTGTTCATTTTTCCATTTGGGATCCTCTGGCCTTGTATAGTAATGATTTTTGTGTTTGGGGTTTATGTAGCATTTCCTGTGCATAAAATGAAACTTCTGCTTTCATCTCCACAATTCTTTTCTATCTGAACAAACATTTCTGTCATATTGCTTGAGCCTAGTGGAGAATTATCATATAAACATAAAAATAATTGCATTTTAGGCATGGTACTAAAAGAGAAGCACAGGGAGTATTTAATTGTAGAACATACACAAGAGCACTGCTCTCAAAATGGTTCTAACTTGTTTTCCAAGTTAGTATATATGTGTGTATATATGTGGATGTAAACAGTTGATAACAACTGAAATTCTTCCTCATTATTAGGTTTTGGTATAGAACACTTAGAATTGCAGTTGTGTCACTTGCCATAAGGTTTTTGCCTTTATCTTCCCTGGAGTGTTGAGCTTGCATGGGAAGATCATCTATTAACAACTGGTTGTGGGAAGTGACTCAGTGAGAAGTGTCATCTTGGCTAATGACACGAGATTGTGCAGTTTGGCAGTGAATAATTCTTTGCAGTTCCACTGTCTTTTCTCCATATGGTCTCTTTGTATGTATGTTTGTGCAGTTGGTTCACGAGTACAGATCAGAGCTGTCTGTTCTAATGAATGTCAAGCAACAAGTTATGTTAACAGTTAAGGTTTCCCTTTGATCCTTCCACAGGATCGAGCTGAGAGGGCAGCTCGCTTTGCAAAGTCGAAGGAAGAAGCAGAAGCTGCAAAAGCTGCAGCTCTTCAGGCTAAACAGGCTGAAATAGAGGCCAGAAAAGAGGCAGCTCAAAGGGAGCGAAGGTGAGATGCAGTAGAGACACAAATGTGTATTTTGGGGGAGAGAGGTGAAGAAACTTTTTAAAGGGAATTAATATAATCTCCTCATCTCTTGACAACATGTTACCGTGTTGAGCTGTTCAAATAGTGACATTAAAGGTAGATATTTACATGAACACGATGTTTTTTGAAAGCTTTCATCCTTTTGACATTTGTGATCATGAAACACTAACCACCTTTTCTGGTGTGTTATTTTAGTTAGATAAGAGCTTTTTGTGTCTGAGCTTTGATTTAAATGCCAGGATCATGGAGCTTGGGGGGTACTAGATAAGGTGGGAATGTGAAAGATTATGCCTGGACAGAATGACTGGATAATGCCAGCACTGCTGGGGAGCTGGGTGCAGATGCAGGGGCTGTGGATCCAGGGGCTGTGTGTGGATGCCTTGGATTCAGGAAGGCTGGGCTGGGGCCATCAGCTGCCCATGTCAGAGCTGTCTCCTGCTTTGCCCAGCGCTGCTGGTTTAAGAACTGTCTGAACCTATAGGGACCTTATATGGAAGAGATGCATTGTGAGAGATCAGTGGGTGGTTTTCCTTTGTGAATTCAGTCTTACAACCCCTCTGCGCTGCCCTGGGCAGGGTGACTGTCCCTCTCTCCCACATTTCACTACTACCAGGCTCAAGGAGCCTTTGTCTGTAAGTGTTCATGTCCTGACTGACCCCAATACCTGTCCTGCAGTGCAATAGCCAGAATTCAGTTTCGCCTCCCTGATGGATCTTCCTTCACTAACCAGTTCCCATCTGAAGCACGGCTAGAAGAAGCCAGGCAGTTTGCTGCACAGGTAAATGGGCATTTTGTTTCTCACCCATGTGCTGATTATGGTTTGGTGAGCATCAAGTAGTTGTTGATGGTGGTGGAGTTGTCACCAACTCCTTTCCTTGTTGGGTATTAAAAGGAGTTTTGGTAGCAGCCTTCTCCAGTGCCACCAACTGCTTTTGGATTGCTGCAGTGTATCATTAGTAAGAGAGAGAGAAAAATGAAGGATATTTCATATCCTACTCTGAGGATGATTGATAGTTTGATACAGAACTCTTGTTAAGGCATACTCAGCTAGCAAATACTCAGTTGTTTGAAAAGGAACAGTTATAAATAAAATGTTTTCTTTATGTGCTTCACAGACAGTTGGTAACACTTACGGCAATTTTTCACTGGCGACAATGTTTCCCAGGAGGGAGTTTACCAAAGAAGATTACGGAAAGAAGTTACTGGAACTGGAGTTAGCACCCAGTGCTTCAGTGGTGTTGCTGCCGGTAGGTGTTGGCTTTTGGTGTGTTTGATTTTTCAGACAGCAGTACAGTAGCTGCACATTTGCTGTTAGTCAGCCATGACAGTATTTGGCTTGAATTTGGGGATTTTCTTTGTCTAAACAAATTGCAAAATTACTCTAGTTTTTGTCAGGACTGATGTGGAGAGGCTTTTCTGGAGCAGATAAATGGTGGCATAGATACTTGTCTAAGGTGTAACCAAAGTTGTTCCTTTGTGTCTGCTGAGCTGCTTCACAATGATGTGTGAGATACTCTTGTCTACAAGAGCAGGACTTCAATACCTGACAAATTTGCTTGCTGTGTTCATGACAGGCGGGAAGACCTGCGACTTCGGTTGTTCAGGCTTCAGGCAGCGATCTGTGGAAGTTCTTGGGCACAATCCTTTACCCCCTCTTAGCGGTTTGGAGATTCATTAGCAACTTTCTGTTTACGAGCCCGCCCCCCTCACAGCCCTCTGTGAGATCAGCTCATCAGCAAGACCACTCAGCTGCCTCCACATCGGGCAGCATCGAGCAAAGCAGGTAAGGCAAAGTGTTTAAGGCAGCTGCTTCTCAAGCTTTTTGCTGCAATTGCTCTAATCTTGTAGTGGGGAACTGAACTTCCAATTACACAGTAGAAACAGCATTGTCTTGCAGTCATTTATGAGCAGGGAATTCAGCTGTAAAGGTGAGCTTCACTTCAGCTGATACTGTTTGGAAGATAAAAATGTTAAAAATGAGATACTAAACTGTTATGGGATGGTTGTTCAAGAAACAGAAGCAGGTGAAGTCTGGTTCTGAAAGGTTTTGTATTGCCTAGAGAATGAGATCTCCTGTGTACCATGAGAGCTGCTTGGCTGTTTCTGGTGGAAAAGCCACATATTGCTTCAATGACAGGGAAAATGAGAGTCTGCCACTCTGACTGCTAAGTGACAAATTCTCACCTGGGTACTGCTTCCCAAGGAGACAAAGGGCTGAAGAAAACTATTACTGAGGATAAGAGAAGGATGGATGATTTATGTTTATTGCATTTGCTGCTTCTCTTGTGTAATTATTACTGAGGAAACTGTCAACCCTCACTGTTCTTTGTGCCCTAGGCAAGCAGTCAGGAAACGAGTAGTGGAAAAGCGGGGGGAAGACTTCAAAAAAGAAGGCAAAATATATAGACTGAGGACTCAAGATGATGGAGAAGATGAAAACAATACTTGGAATGGAAATTCTACGCAACAAATGTAGTTTTGAGTAACTGCAGTTACTATCTGGCTGCTTTTTTTTTTTTTTCCTTCTCTTATTTGATCTAAGTCAACTAAAGCTTCTGGACAAGTGGGGCTTATTTTACACTGACTGAATTACTTAATTCTTATTCCTGCGGTGGATTATGGAATAAAGTCACCTATGTCAGAAAAATCAAGTGGGTGTAGGTGAAACCTAGTAAAAAGACTGAAAATCTCCATCAGCTTTCGTAAATACTGCCCTATGCCATAGGAAGGCACTTTTTAATCTATAAATATTCTGCTACATAAATTTAAGGGCCAGATATATTAATATAAAGGTCATGGTAGACAATGACTGATTGAAAGGGTTTCAGAAGCACTATAAGTAGCAAATCAGGTAACTAATTTATGTTTAACTTTTTTCTTGCTTCTGCAACTGCAAGCAAAACCTTGTAGTTTTTAATTCCCTAAGCACTCAATAAACTATTTTCCAGAAAACACGACTGTCTTGTGAAGTTCCTCTGATGTTCTGGTATCACAAGGAAGCAAGCAGGGTCATGCACTGAAATTTAAAATACAGCAGACAAACATTTTGTTCCAGTTTAAATGACCTTTAACTGTACATGAAATAAAGGAAAAGAGGGATGAAAATCCAATCTGTACAGTAGCTGCAGCATAACAGTTTTCACCAGGAGAGACTAATTTGTCTTAAAATTCTTAGAAGCAGGAGAACTTGCAGGAGTCCTTTCAGAGCTGTTGATGATGATGATGATGAAGCAAGGACAGATGCCAGCTGATGTTCAGAATCATTATATCCAGATAGGAACAAGCAATTTTACTTTGGTCTTTAATAAATTAAATCAGTAATGCCCATGGACAAAAGAGAAGTTAACATAGAAAAATAATTTTCCTCCCCCATTTTAAATTGGAAAGCAAACAACACAATCCTGGGGAGCCATCTCTGAGGCAGGACAGAAAGCTGCCATACTGCAAGCACTAGTTTCTTCTCCTGGTGGTATAGACTTCTTTTTTTAAGAAAAGCCAAACAAACATTTTATAAGGGCAAATACTACAATTTACTACTAAGTTCCATGTCTGATTGTTTATGGGATCTTTTGGACGATTTTCTGTATTTGTATGCAAAAAGAGCCAAGCCCAGTGCTCCAACTGCAGAAAGGGCAAAAAGCACATAGAGAGCTATTTCTGCATCCTGGGATGTCAAATCCAACCCCAAAAAGCTCACGCTGTCCGCTGCTCCTGGCGTGGGGTCTGTTGGTGTCACTGAGAGGGAAAACAATGAGAAAGTGTTAGTGCAGAGCCTGGGGGAGCTGTCCCCTGCAGCTGTGGGCACTGCTGCTTCCTGCTGCACCAGGATTTTAACTGTCCTTCAATGCTCTGGCAGGAGCTGTAACTCTGGGGATCAGGGACTGATGCAGTTCTAGCTCAGAGGAAAGGCACAGCTGAGGCTGATAATGCAATTCCTCATAGTACAGGTGAGTGTTCTCATTCCCAAACCCCCACACTAACACTGGTTGCTTTTCATTGTACTACTCATTGAGACGACAAAAGACAAAAGAATCAGTGTTTCCAAAGCCTTAACCAAAACAAGGATTTGTATAAAGTATTCAATTCTTTTTGTGTGAAACTCACACACCAATCTTGTGTGAGTATTGAATGTGTGTGGTTTGGAAAACACTGGGCAGTTCTGTTGGAGAAATGTCTAATGGAATAACTTGCTACATTTTTAAGACGGGTATGTGTTGAGGTGCTCTTGCACAAGGGTTGTTAGTCTGGTTGTGCATCCTGAAGTGACACTGACTGAAGTCTTTAAAAAAATACTGCAGAAAATGGTGGTGTCTCTAAAAGCCTTAGATTGTGGAACTCTT
>VYZR01134389.1:0-11248 GCA_013400675.1 Oxylabes madagascariensis
CCAGTAACATCCCCCGAAATTGTACAGTAACATCCCAAAACTGTCCAGTAACATCCCCTGAAACTGCCCAGTAACATGTCCCGAACTGCACACATGTGACGCTGCTGTAGGATGGACAAGGATCCCAAACCACACTTTAGTGCTGGAACAAGCGGGAGAAAAGGCAGCAGGAGAGGGGTACCTCACCCTGGATGATCCCAAAGGCTGAACTAACCCATCTTTGCAGCAGCTTTTTCACTCAGATTCCCCAGCAGCTTTTTCACTCAGATTCCGCCCCTTGCAGGCTGCAATGCCAGCGCCGGGCTGTGATTACCTCACTCTGCAAACCATGACTATTCACAGGGAAATAAAAGCTTTGTTCCCCTTCTTACGGTCCGCGGTTATAAATTCCAGGGCTACAGTTCACGTTAATGTCAAATATTCCAGATCTAAAACTGAATAAACGTACAGATTCTCAGATGATTCCCTTTATAAAAAGCTGTCCAAAACAAGCTTGTCTGGTATATAACTATGCAAGGCAAAAATGAGGGGGGAAATTGGAACTTGCTGATTCAAGTTTTAAATATGTCCTTAAATGTCGTTTTCTATACTTTAAAACTACGTGAACAAAAGAGCACGATTCTTCAGTAGAGGAATCACAGAGATGCTAATTTCCAAGTGGCAGCAGACTGAGTAGATGCTAAGTTTTTCTATAATCTAACACCTCCCAGAAAAAGCCATTCCCGGCATATGGGAGCTGTGTATGAATAATTCCAGCAATGCTACAGTTGGCTGTGCACAAACACACGCACACATCGTTGCTAAGCAGGCGTTAAAGCGTGACCACAGCTTTTCCCATCTCAATTCAACGTCTCACTGCTCCTATGGCCTGAAGCACAGGGCTGCGCTTCACCACGTGTGGACTTTACTGGAACTCACATCCTCAGGTCATATTTAGACCTCATAGGGATTTAAAGATGTTAAAAAAGTGCTTTTGGGGCTCCATCAGGGGCTTGGAGAGGAGCTAAATTAACCAGGGTTACCTATTCTGGTAATATCCCTGAAATAGCCGCTTTTGCTAGAGTTTAAAATCTGTATTTTTCCTACACTGCCAGAAGCATTTTGTTTTCTACACAGCCATAATTTCCAGACCTAAAATTAGGCCTAAGCTAACTCCATCTAGAGCCCTGTGGTACCTGACAATGGAAATCTTTGTGTGCCACCACACATTTTCACATCATCACCGAGGCAGATGATTTATAAAATGCTGCCTTAATTCCACACACGACAAATAACATTTTGTTGGGAAGAAAAAGGAGCGAGGAGAAAACCTCCTGAATGTTTACCAGTAAAAATAAGCGTTCTGCCAATTTAGTCAGCATAATATAAACTAGCAAATATACGCTGACCTATAATACACCACAAGCCATGATTTCTATTAAAGACTCTGGCACCAAATCGAAATAGGAACTTTCCATCTCAGCTCTAAATAGCAAAAATTGTGCCCTGCTGCAAACGCTCTGGGACAGACACCCAGAGCTCTCCTGTTCCAAACATTAATTGAGAAGCCCCCACAGGCAACCCAGAGCCATGATAAAAGGTTTTATCAACACAACATCACTTGGAAATTGCTTTCAGATCAGTAAATTTGAGTGTTTTCCCTTTGTATTTTGCCAGCAGAAACCCCCACCTACAGAGTGTTCATGTTCTGAACTTTCAAAGCAAACCACATCACACCAGCTCCTCTCCATGAGGAAATCTCCCTCACTCCTGTCTTTGAAAAGGAATAATTTAAGAGCAATGTCAAAAGATAAAGCTTTCAGCACCTGAGGCTGGAGGTTGTGTCCTCCCTCCCATGCACCATCACTCTTCTCCCTGCATTATCTCCCAGCATTTCTGGGGACTCCCAACACAAAATTCCACTACAGCAGTTACAAATTCCATGTGGGCTCCTAACTCCTCCTGACTCCTGAGCCACTCCTAACAGTGCCTTGGGCAGTTTGAACACCCATGTAAAGCTAACGTGGGTGTTCACAAAAGCCCCAAAATCTCTAGCCATTATTCAATTCAGTAAATCAGAAACTTGCCCTTTTTCCCCAAACAAGACCCGATACTACACAATTACCAAAATGGGACATTTTATTTAGAAATTAAATCCTCACTTCTTCTATGTATGGTAACAGCATTTATATATTAACATTCAGATTGAGTATAAAATCTGGCACAAATGCTATTGTATGCTGGAAGAAACCTATTTTAAAGAAATTTAGCAAAGAAAGGAAGGGCTACTAATTTTTAAAGCCTATCCAATTTGGTAATGCATTTTCCTGATTATGCAGGGAACACCAGCTAAACATACCAGGATCTGACCAGCACCACTGGGCCAAATTAATCAAATTAACCAAACTTTGAACAGTGGCAGCAGTGAGAGTCTCTTACAGGACAGACAGGACAGCTCAATTTGTACAGCCCCTCCTGCCCACAGCAGGCAGGAGAACAATGCCAAAAAGAGTCTAGATAACAGAGAAAATCAAGGAAACGAGGAAAAATCTCTTTACATTGTTTAGAGGGATAAAATGCAAATTCCTATACTGGTTTTGCACAGCACCATGAGTTCTCCTGGGGCCTGCACATTTGATTAGGTCTAAAACTGCTCTTCATTTAAATAAAGTTCCTTCCCACCACTTTCCTGCTTACCAAATGTGAATTTAAAGCAGAGAGAGAGAAACCACAGATGAGACTTCGGTCCCAAATGCTGTTTTAGGGACTAGATTTGTCTCCCCCAGCTGACCACACTCCATGGAAACCAGACTCCCATCACACAGCTGGCAAGACAACACTGATAAAACAACTGTGTTTTATAAATTCCCCAAGTCCAAACTGCAGGCTTCAAAATTCATTACTGTGACGGCTTGTGTCTGCCCTGCAACTGAGAGCAGAGATAGCAAACACATTTATTGTGCCTCTCATAATGCTCCTCTTTGTTTCAGCCAGCAGCTGGTGGAAGGCACTCCAGATCTGCTGCTTTCAGATACTTCTACTTACAACTATTCATACTAGTCTTTTTTTTTTTTTTTTCTCCTCCTCCTTCTCTTTTTTTATTAAAACTGTTGGGCAACATGATAAAGCACAGACAAGCTAAACAAAGATAACACCGTGACGTAGTGTCTGCCTATAGAGCAGCTCTGCTCTCGCTTGACACCAGCCCATGCAGTCAGCAGGAATGTGCTTTATTTTAACCACTTCGGAGCCTGACTGGAAGTGTTTCCACTCCACGCAATGTTTGTGGGCCCAGCAGGGCTCTGCCAGCCCCTCGGAGCCCTGGGACAGCTCTCTGGGAACAGAGGATGTCCAGCTCTGTTTGCCTTTCTCTGGTCAGCGGGAGCCGCGGCCCCACCGGAGCGTCCAGGACAGCAAAAGTCGTGTTTTTACAAGTGTGCCATGACAGAGAAACACCAGAGGGGTCTGAAATCTGTCTGAGAGCTCCAGGAGTCACCAAAGACTGGGAAAAAAAAATATACACTGCTGTGGGAGCAAGCTTCCTTCCTGTGACTGGCATGGGCTGCACTGACACAGGGCTGCCAGGTCCTATCCCCCTCCCCATTTCCTCTCTCCCGCTGGCTGCTTTTAATGCACAATCTGAGCATTAATTACAGCCCACAAATGAAAGGCTTTGTCTTGCCAGCTGAAGATTGACACGGTGCAGACCTTGGGCAGGTTAGAAGAAAACTCCTCGAAAGAAAATCCCGGCACTGCCCTCGCCCGTTTTTTGTTCTGCGTCTGCCAGTGGATTTATCCACAAGAGTGAATTCCTGACAAGTTTATTAACTTTCAGAAAAAAACCAAACTTAAAATTCTTCAGTTGTGGTGTTTTGTCATCAAGGTCCTTACCTTTAAAGTCCTGGATTGAATTACTATGACCTCAGGCCACTCGATTAATTAAAAAAATCACGGGCAAGAGCATTAAACAGACTTTAATTAACGGGCATCACACCTTTAATTACCTTTTCCAATACCTGCAGACAAACTCTCATCAGTGAGAGGAGTTGCCTCATGTTCTTAAGGTCAGATTCCCAGGAATGAGTAGCACATGAAGGATCTTCAAGGGCAGTTTTTTCAATTGATTCAAGATCTAAAATTTACTTTCATGGCATGTGCTGAAAAGCCAAGATCTTCAAAAAAGCAATACGGATGTGAAAAAGATACTATAAAATAAAATTTATTTTATTTTCTATTGCTATATTCTACAAATCCTTAGGAGATTAAATAACAAATAGATTGGAACAAATTTCTGAACTATTGCATGTTTTATTCCACTGTGGCAAACACAGAAGTCAGGACTTGCCAACATAAATTGGGATAAATGGCATAAAAATTCCAATTCGTGCACAAAATAAAAAAAAATCTCATGATTTGAGATATCCAATACCAAGCAGGGAAGTCACCACAAATTACTCAATTCAACAAGTCATCAAAACAAGTTATCAGCCTAGAACTGCAATGCAGCAGCACAGTCCCTGTGCAGATGGTGCCAGCTGCCTGCTCTGGGCATTATTTCATTATTATTTCACTCACATTGTACAGAGGGAGAGGGCTGATAGCCCTGGCACTGGGAAATTCCCCCCAAATCAGATGTGTGTGGAACAGGCTGCAAGCAATCTGCAAAGTGTGCAGCTCCAGGCAGATTTGCTTCACTTGCTTGACCAAAGACAACAAAGGAATCCATTCTCAGGGGGACTTTGGTCACCATGAAAAAGACATCCCCAGAAGAATTACAAATTCTATGTTTTATATCATTGCTGAGCACTTCTGCAAGCCCCACTCAGAAAAACAAACAAAATCCCTCATCCCAAACTCAGCATTCTGCACCACTGCTTTATTTCTGGGTTGCTTCTACGGAAGATATGATTTAAGATGAGCTTAAATAAGACTTAATTCTGGGAAGTAGTAGATCAGCCACTGTAAACAGAGTGACAGTAGTCTGTATTTCCTTTAGAGTACATTAAACAGGCCTTTCTGGAGAGCATAATAAAACAGCAAACTACAGAACAACAACAAATTAAGTATTAATGGCAACGGCCTGATTAAAACATGCTGCTAAGGAATCAAATCTTGGAAATATTCTTTATTACAATTGATAGATTTCTTTCAGCAGCCAACTTACTGATTCCTTTATCTGCCACATATTTCACTGACTTTCTGCTATGATAACAAAAAGCTAATTTAGGAAACCAAGAAGTCACATACACATGTGGAGAAAAATTGGCAAAAGCCTCTTCTCCTCCGTTTACAAAACATATGAAAAGCACTTACTCCTGGAAGCAAGCTCTGGCTACCACTGTGCAGGGATCTGTACGCCAGAAAACCCATGGCCAAAACCAAACTACAGCGATTAAAGTGACTGCTCTGTGCTGGCTCCTCCAGCTGCCCCTGCCTGCCAAGCAGGGACACATTCTGCTCCACACTGCAGGCAGGGACATTGAACACTGACCTCTGCATTCAATCACCTCCATCCACTTTCCTTCTCTCTCCTTCAAAAAGGAGCCAGAATTTGGTGCTGCAGCATCCCTGGCAGCCTGCAGCAGGCTCGCTCGAGGAGCCTTCCAAAAATATATTGTTAATCAAATTTAGAGATGATTTCTACTTAATAGGTCTTGAAAACGCTGTATTATGTACCAAAAACTGCAGTGCAACAGGCAGAAAATGGCAAATTTGCCTTCCCCAGGCCAGCATTACTGTTTGTAATAGGTAGTGTGAAAAATTGACTACTCATCTGAAATTCTCTCTCCTCACACTGTAAAAGCACAGCTGTACAAAATACCATTGCTACATCAACTGCCTTGGCTGGGGAACTGTGTCAGTTCCACAAACTATTTCACAAACACATTAAGAATAATAAAAAACCTTTGCTGAACGCTTCAGCAATGGCTGAAAAATTCCCCTGAAAAATTCAAGTACCTGGTATTTTCCCTGGTACCTGAAAATACCCGGTACCAGCTGAGGGAGTCTCCTTGGTGAGGAGGCAAGAATTGATGGCACAGGAAGAAGGGCAGCAGATCTGCCACAAAGAAAGCAGGGTGGAATAAATTTTAATGCTGTGGTCTGGCAGAGCTCTCGAATATTTCCTCTGTCAAACTGCAGCTTTCACACCTCAACAGTTGTGACTGTGAGGCTGTGCTCAGTTCCAGCCCAACAATGAACTCAGGCTCGGGTCTAACTATAGCCCATGAGATTACTTCATAAATTCGCAGCTCTCACTGAAGATAATGTCCCATTTAGGTAACTCTTACAAAACTCTGAAAAAAGTGTTGCTTTTTCTGCTTAGAGCACCTGTGCTCGTGCAAAAACAAGATTGCAGTTATCTGGCAGGCAAGATTTGGATGTAGGCAATGCTAAAACTACACTGATCTGCAGATAAGTAACACCAGGGCTGCCTACAACCCTTGTTAACATCGGTATCAGAGAAGGATTTCTCTGACAGAGGATGGGTTTGTGCTCAAGGAGCATCCCAGGAGCAACCTCTGAGCCTCCTGCCAGCTCTCCCAGGAAAAACCTGCAAAAATCAACCATCCAGGGTCAGTTAGGAGAGACTAAAAATTGGCACAATGATCACTTTGTCTCTACTCAGAGAAGAACCAAGCTCTGGGGTAAGCCCAGCTCCTGAGTCCAGCCCAGGGCAGCAGTTTGGGCATCCCAAACACAGGAGGGGAGAAAGGAAAACGAAGTGAAAAGAATCATCTATACTTCCTGCAGAAAACAGTAAATACCATATTCTTTTTTGCTTAGCAAAAAGGACATTTCTCTTTACTGGGCAGCAAAACACACATGTGACAATGTAATTTAACTGAAAATATAAAAGCATTATCAATATTTTTTTTGCCAATGAAATATAATTAAGGCAACATGTTGAAGATGTTGTTTCCCAGACCAAAGGTGGTTTCAGATGTAGGTGTTCTTTTTCTGCTCACCAAGACTGAGAGTCTTAAATGACTTTGTTACATAAAAGATGGCAAAGCTAAACTAACCAAAGACCAGCTGAAACAATCAAAGCCAGAAGCCCTGCTGTCTATTTCAAAAGTAAATCAAAGTCACAGCAAAGTCACAACAGAAGAAATTGTAAGACTAGGGGCTAAAGCAGTATTTCAGTGCACTAAATCCTACCTTATAGCTGAGAGAGAAAAAGAGAAATTCGATTTGTGAAAGCTCAAATTTGAATAATTCCCCCTAAAGAGAAAATATTTGTTACCCTCCCTCTGGTTGGTTGCTTGGTTTGTTTTGGGGTTTTTCTGGATATTGTTTCTGTCAGTGGATACTCAGGTTTAAATCCCCCCCTCTGCTCCAATGGCTGATATCCCATGGATATGATCCTGTGACACAAATTAAATGCTGCGTGTTCAGTGTCCCTTGTGGATATGAACACGTTCAGGATGTTCTACAGCAACCATGCTTCAAACATTAATTCTGAGATGTTCACTTGCAATGGAGTCATATTGAAAGTAAATCTAATAAATTGTGCACACTTTCCTTCTTAAGGCTTTGAAGCAAAAGGTGAAGGTAAAAAAAATATTCCACTTATTTCAACTGGAGTCTATTTTTAGAAGTACTACAGGCTTTTACTGCAGTTTTAAATAAACATGCTCTGAACACCTTTTCTCACATTATTCTCCTTCACTACACGTGGAAAAATTCAGACCATCAAGAAAATGAGCTCTCTAAAAGAGCTGTGAAATCTGATATCGCACTTTCCAGCAATGTTTCTTTTATTCCCGTTTTATTTCTCCCCAAATTCCCTACCTGGAAGGTAAAACAGCTCTCCAGAGAGGATAGAAAGCTTTACAATATGAACAGAAAAGCAGATGTATTTAAAATGTTAGTTAAAGACACGCACAGATGGGCGCTGCCTTTGGGATGGATCTGGAATAAAGCAGGGTCGCTGCTGAGGGCACTGTGCAAGATCCTGAGGGAATCCCTGGGACTTGCACCCAAGTGACCAAATTCTCTTCCTAAACCATCGTGAAATGAGAAAAAAATCCCCTTTGGCCCCACAAACACAGGAAAAAGTTGGATTTCCACTTTGGTTTCACTACCTGATGTGCAGCCTCATGGTCTCCCACATGAGAGACACTGAGCCCGTCCGGCCAAGCTGGACAGAACATCCAAGATTTTAATCCACTGAGCAACAGGACAATCCCAACCCATCTCCCACAAAGAAACCACTGTGGAGAACAAAATCCCTTTGTCCTTGAGGACGGGCTCCAAAATCCCTTGTGCAGAGGGAGAGCGAGGGAGCAGCGACAACTGCACGGGGCTGCGAACCCCGGGAATCCTCAGCAACCACAGGAGCCTCTCAGAGAAAACCACATCGGCTTCTGAGCAGCTCTGCCCATGGAAAACGAGCAGGACGTGCCAGCCTGCCCCTTCCTCCTGTGCAGGGCTGTGCTGAGGCTGAGACAGGGCCCGGCCACTGCCTCAGACAGCAAAATAAAGCAAATTCAGCTCAGCACAAGCCCTGTGGAGTGTATAATACAGGACCTTCAGTCCTCTGGGTTTGTGTTGTTCTGAGATACAACTCAACACTCCCTCAGACGCTGCTCTCTGCAGTGTTTTAACAACAAAGAATTTGTGAAGGCTTCTAGAAGAGCCTAGAGAACAGTGCAGCTCAGGAGATTCAAAGGATTCCATATCATTTCTCCAGAGTTATGGGTGCTGGTATTAAGAGACATACAAAAGCTAAGATATCACTCTTGTTCCTGACAGCACTGTCTTCCAAAACAGCACCTCTGAGGAAAAAGATAAAACTAAATCTGTGCCTCTGACAGAGCAGTTTTTAATCTTGGGTTCACTACAGACAATTACATTAATTTTACTGAGGAAAAAGAAAACGGCTATGAAGAGATGTACAGAAAGAATTTAGCTAACCAAGAGAGCACAAAAGCTTTAAAACTGTTGCTCCACTCTGAGGTTTAGCTGTGAAACACAGCAGAGAATGAATTCCTGCCCAGAAGGACTGAAGGTGGTGGATTCAGGCACTCCCACCCAGCCCAGCACAGTGCTGGGATTGCTGGAGGCTGTCCCAGGGATAAAAGGAGCCAGTCCTGTGGTGCCAGGGCATGGAGGGCAGCACTGCCCTGCTCTTTATTTCACAAGCAGGGGCTGCTTTGTGGGGCCAAGCTGCAGGGTCACTTCAAATTAATGTTCTCTCCAAGGGAAGCGAAGGCAGGGAGATGGAGGAGGGATTGTGTCTGCTACCAAGAAATGACATGCTGCTGGGCAGCCTTTCTCACAGTTTTCTGGGCATTGAGGACAGCTCTTCCAGAACTCTTGGAAAAACAAGAACAAGCAGAGATTCTTATTTCTGAAGTTATCTTGACAGTCACGGGGTTGGAAGGGGTGAGCAGCATCAAAGTTACACTCTGCTGCTCAAAACCTTTAATTAGGGCTGTGTGTTTCTGCCCTTTACCTACCAGTCCTTAGCTGACAACTCCACGCTCCTTCTCTATTTATTTCAGAGCAACTCAATCCTGACACAACCCAGAAAATCAGGGAAGTGCAGATGGGTTGGTAAAGCAAAGGTAACAAAAATATGTCAGCTGTGTGTTTGTGACCCACCACTCACATCACACTATCCCCACAGGAGCCAGACATCAAACCTCTCACTGCATTACTATAATATAATTCCCCAGTGAATTGCCTTTAAATCCTTCCCCATCTCACCTGAAAAACATTTCTGCGGATCTCTACCTCCTTATCACACATTTAAGATGTTCCACCCCATAATTAAGCAGGGGGTGTATTAACTGTGAAGTTTTTAATGGAACCAAACAGCGCTGCTGGGGGCAGTGAGACACTGCATTAGTAATTAAAAGGTTTGGAAGCCCTGCTTCAGGTCAGAAATGGGTTCAGCCTGGCTCGCACTGCACAAGCACAGCTGGACTGCTATTTCATTAAATCCCTGATCCCAACTCATCCTGCAAAGAGAATATTAAAATTAACTGCCAGCATCTGTGGGCACATTCCTTTTATCCAACCCAACAGGCTCTGATCTGCAACAACAGACCTGGGGATGTCCTGTGGCTCAGACAGGGGAACTTCAAATTCTTCCCAGCATTGTCTGCAAGGCCTCATCCCTTTTCTCAGCTAAAAAGACTCAACTACATCCACTGAAGGAGATTCCATCCCCTCAGTCTGGGTGGGCTCCACTACAGAGGAACCAAAGTCCCGATATTTTGGTCCAAAAGCTTCTGTTTCCCCTCCACGACTGCTGAGCACAAAGTAAGGATCAAGTCCATGCAGCATCAGTCCAAGAATCATTGTTTTTACCTGCTTAGCTGATTAATGGCATATTTTATTTCAACATCTCAAACAGGTAAAAGCAATTTTCTTTACTAAGAGGTCACAGTAAGGTTTAGCAGCTGTGGCAAAATATTGCAATTGAGGCACTTGGAATGCTGCTGTCAGCTTTATCCCAGACTTCTGTGAGTTCAACCAGCTCCAGCCCTTTATCCCTGCTGTAAATAAGGATAACATTCATTGTTTATTTCACAGGGGCAGCTAAAAGTTGAATTAACTGGGCTTCTGTGAGAGCAAGGATTTTGCAGAGAGGATTAAAAATCTATGCAAATGTGAGCATTAAAATGTTTGTTGTCATACTTGTTGCTAAATGCACCAATTGAGAAACACTTGAACTCAAACAGGGTAGTGTTCCATTTACTGTACTGCAGAGAAGAACTCAGAATATCCACGGATTAGCTGTTAAGACAAACATAATGTACCTCAAAGCAGCCACAGTCTTAGATATTTGGACTTTTAAGAGTTTTTAAAGAAAGATAACAATTTTTAAAAACTTTTTTGTGATGAGCTGAGTTAAATACATGTATTATGTAACATTAGTGAGAGAAGCATTTTCGAAGCTAGAGAACCCAGCCAAGGCTCTGTAAACACCCTCGCTAAGGCTGGAATTCCTATTTTTGCCACCTTTGGTAAAGAGCTCAGTGTGATGCCTGCAGCAGGACAAGAGCAGAGTGTTCACCTCTGGCTTTGGAGCGTTCAGCAGGAAAAGTGTGCACGTCAGCATTGCCCCAGCTGGCCCGAGGAGATTTAATTCCGCCAACCACAGAGCGGCCGCGAGAGCTCCGAGATGCCACAGCAGGAGAGCTGCAGGGTGGGGGTTAAACAAGCACCACTGCACACCAGATGGCTGAGGAGGACATCTAGAAAAGATCCGGAGCGTGAGGAAGAATATTAAATAAAAATAATTTAAATAATTTAA
>VYZR01134398.1:0-10831 GCA_013400675.1 Oxylabes madagascariensis
AAAAATTAAAAAGGAGAAAAAATGAGACGAGGCTTTTGGTTGTTTTCACAATGCCACAAAGCTCCCCTGGGGGCTGGAGGTGTCCGGGGCAGGGGCTGCCTGGCCGGGCCGCTCACCGCGCCTCAAAGGCTGCTCTGAACGGGGTGCTTTGGTGCTCCCGTGAAATGCTCTGCAGTAAATAGACGAAGGGGGTGTTTTGGTGCTCCTGTGAAATGCTCTGCAGCAAATAGACTTCTTTAAGTACCTAAACACCGACGAAAACACCGTCTCTGTGAGAGCCTGGCCAGCTTTACAGCTGCCGCTCGGCTTCTCACCTTTTGGCTCGGGTTTACCGCCCGCTGCCTGGCTGGCGGAGCCGGGCGGCGTTTCGCGCCCTCTGAGGCGCTGCTGACACCGTTCGAGGCCTGAGAGGCGCGGGGGCCGCGGCTGCAGCAGCGCGCCCGCAGCCCGGCACTGCCTTGAACTCCGGCGAGACCCTTTAAACTTCTCCCCGTCACAGCACACGCTCTTTGCTCATGTGCTTATCTCCAAGATAAAAGCTATTTTCGGTGCTTTTTCTGTCTGTTCGGGTTGGTTTGTCCTGTCGGGTCGCGGTGGCCGCGGTTCCCCTGCCGTGGCTCGGGGCTCCCCGCGGCCGCGGCCCCAGACAGCGCCGGGAAGCGCCGGGAAGGGAAGCGCGGCGCAGGAAGCGCCGGGCCGGGCCGGCAGGAAAGCCGTGGGGAGCGCAGGAGCGGCACGCAGGAAGGGGCCCGGGGCCAGGGCAGCGGCTCGGTGGCCTCGGAAAGGCTCGGAGAGGAAGGGAGGGTCGTGTTCGCCTGCAAACGCGCCCCTCGAGCCGCTGCTGGCCGTTCTGAGGGCTGGGGCCGCCGTTCCCGGCCCGGGCCGTGTGTTCAGGGCTGGGGGGCGGCGGGCGGACTGCGGGGGCCGCAGGAAAGCGCCCGTGCGTAAGTGCAGGAGTCGTCCTCCTTAAAAGAAATAAAATAACAATAAAAACCAACCACGCTTAATTATATTCTGAAATACTAAGGTACTTTGAATCTTCAAACATCAAAATACTTTGAAAATACTCTGAAATACTTTACATGTTTTAACTGGTTCTGGTTTCTATAGACAGCCTGTGCTTTTTGTCTGGAGCTTTAAAACGTTTTCTTTCTGTACCACCCAGCGTACTTCCATGGCGTAGCTGCTGGGCTGAGTATTGTGTTTCCCCATTCTCGCCGATGTGGTGGGAAAAGGCTTTGCTCACTGAGCCTTTTATGTGAGTTCATCCTATTAAAGCGCCTTGCTTTGTTGTCCTCTGAACCCTCTTTAATGCCTCTGCATTTTTCAGCAAGTTTAGTGAAAAGAAAAACTTCACCCTGTATCATTAAATAGTCCTGACTAGAGCAACATTCACTGATGAACTATTTCAAGTTGAAAGATGCACTGTTCCTTCACTATCACCTTAGTTGTGCAGACATGTTCTCTCCCTCACACCTATGTTATTTATTAGCAGAATAAAATTCAAATATTTTTGCTTGGGAAATGGACAGTCTCTCAGAGGAAGGTTAATCTGAAAGATTTCCTCAAACAACATTTGCAATACGGCATATAAAACAGTAAGAGAGCAGATAAAATGCAAAATGTATTGAATTTCTGAGAGCAGCAGGAAAAAAAAAGTTGTTACACTTTTTGGAATAGAGTTGTAGGCTGCTTTGAAGTAATGTCTCTTTGCCAACATAGAGGATTTGTTCAAAAGGTGCATGGATGATATAACCCTGATCAGAGAGAGAAACACACAGTAGCTGGAAGCAATTTCTTATCTTGTGCCTAAACCAGCAACAGAAGTGGGAGTTGTGATGGAAATAAAAAACATGTAAAAGTGCCTGGTGTTTGGGAAATGGCTCACATGGATTCCTTGTGCAACAGGCATCGAAGTGGTCACCAGATTAGCAGAAATCGTTAGACCATAGTTGTGTCTTGCCTGAAAGCAAGAAAGATAACAATGCAGGCTTTGGTGAGTTGTTTTTCAGCACTTCATCAGAACATATTTTCCAGCTAACATCTTGATCCTTCTTCCGAACATGAGGATAGGATTGCACACGTTGGTAGAATTTTTTTTTTCTTCCACCTTAGAGTAACTGATACAGCAGCATCCAGCTTATCTAAGCACAAGGAAATACTGCAAGTAGCTGGGTAATAATTGACTTGGCAGACTCTCTCCCTCATACAAAATGACACAGATACAAGCTCTTTGAATAGTACCACAAAATTCAAAGTATTCACTTGTAAACATCCCTGTGTGTCTATTATACATATCTCTGTGTGGGAGGGTTCATGAGACCTTGCCCAGAGTTGCTCAGGAAAGAATTACAGATCTAAGGATTGACTTCACAAGCGAAAATTCTCAAAATCCTCAGCTTTGTGTCTGCATTACCACAGAGGATTCCTTCATTTCAAGTGGAAAATATCACAGTGTAGTCCAACTCCCTCCCCTGGCAATCCCAAATTGTCCCCGAAACCTGTTCTCCCATATACTTTCAATCACAATCTTGTGCCAAATACAAGTTTTACATCATGAAAATTGTTATTGCACATTCTGAGTAACCATATAAATTCTATTTCTAATGCTTAAAGCAATTCACACCCTCACCTTCACATTATTCAGCTCTGGCTGCTCAGTATGGGCAAGAATCTGTCTGAGACCATATTCCAGCAATTTATACCACTATCCTGCTAAGTAAAGAAGTCTTGGCTTATGCCAAGTGTTTCTGTGTTTAAGAGAACAAAACTACCTTTAGCAGACAGCTCAGGTCAGGACCTGTAAGTGTCAGCTGTCAACTGTGGTTCACACCAGATTTTTGCCAGGTAGTGAAACAGTTTTCATCCATGATTTTACAAAGCTCGGCAGATAATTTTAACCCAGTATTTATTTGGTGACTTCTCTCTAGCCTGCATTTTCCAAATGTCCATTTGTTTTCAAAGCTGTGCATTTGGTATTTTAATCCCACTTTTAGCTGAGTAGAGTGATTCTGAATAAACACTGCAATTGCTACAGTCACATCTTAATATTTAATGGGGTTTGGGTCACACACGTTTCTGATGAGCTGTTTTTATGTACAGTCGTTGTACCGTGCACATAAAAATGGGTCTTCTCCAAGCAATCATTCACAAAAGCTCAAAATAAATATTGGCCTTTGTATCAGGTTTCCATTATGTGGCTGCTACCCCAGGCTCAGTGGAAGGTTCACAGAGGGTTGACAGAGCTTTGTGAGCTCTGCTTTATTAGGACTTTTCCAAGCGGGATCATTCCTGGGTGTGGCTGATGGGATTTCCTGCCTTTTTGTCTGGTGAAGGTAGCACGGAAACTCCAAGTGCAAGGAAACACTTCCTGCTTTGCTGCCGTGTAGGGTTTTTCAGCAGAGTAAGGGATCTGGCAGTACTGAGCGGGCTGGGGAGCTCCCATGCAATGCTGCATTGTACATGCACAAGTACCTGCTGCTGCTTTGATTCCTTTCAAACTTGTGACACACAAGCATTGTGTCATCCTGGTGCTACAGGGGAAATGGTCCTTAACATTATCATTCTTTTCAGTGGTTCACCTAAGTCTACACTAATTATGTTCCAAATTTACCAGAAAACTCAAACCAAACCAAACAGACAAACAAAACCCCCCAAACACACCCAAACAATCGTTTGGATACTATCGTCATTTATATTGGCTCCTTGGCTTTCAGATTTCTCAAGGCACTTCTTATTTATTAAGAAAACATGTACAAGTTACTGTGGCACATGCTCTTATAGGTCATGAGTGCAGAGTAGATTTAATTACTGTTAATTACCATGGAAAATCCTCTGCATAGAGTAATAGTGGAAGGGAGATTTCATGACCCTATGCAATTCTTGCCAAGTGTGTAAAATGAAATAAGGTTCTATCAGAATAGATCAGATGATGGCTAATAAGCAAACCCTTTCCACCTGTAAATAGAAAGATTGGATTAGAAAAGTTTGTGAAAGCAAATTATAGGAACTTAATTTAGGTACATTTTGTTTGGGGTTATTTAGGTGGATTTTGTTCGCAGTTTCTTTGTTTGTTTCTTAAATCTTGACACTTTAGTTCTATTGAATTAATCTCATTTTCAAAAGAAAAAAAACCCAACTAAACATATGGGGAATTGAAATACAATAGATGTTTTCCTGGCAAACTTCAGAACCTTGGGGAATTTCCAGCATTTCAAAGGTGGGCAGGTTACATAGTTCTAGTTTGCGTACCCATGTTTTTGAATACTTTGTCAGTTTGACCCTTTTTACAATATCTGACATTGCCTCAGCCCATACAAAATGCAGTCAGTACTGAGATCTTCTGGGCCAGATTAGGAATTAAGAAAGGTTACATTTGGGCAATCCCTGTATTTCTTAGGTGACAGGGTAAGATAAGAATGGATAGCAGTATTTTCACACATTTCTGTTCCATAGTTTTAGTCCTGGCAGCCTGTGGTGTACAGCAAGCCCAAGGTTAGTTCCTGCTGAATGGTCTACGGGGCACTCCAGCTGCAGCTCCTCTCTTGCTCAACAAGCACCCTGCTATAACTGGCTCTCACACAGGAATACCTGGGCAGGGAGTTGCCAGGGAAGTAACAGACAGATTTTATGTTAATTTTCTATCCCTCATCTATTTCTTGCACTGGAAGAAAAGCTAGGAAAAAGAATAAACATCAAAGGACCAGGCAGCTCTGAATAATTCAGGCTATTCTATTTCACCTTTGGTATAATGCACCTTTTCAGTTCTCAGTTCATTTTCTCTGCCTGTTAGTCACATGGCCCTCACCAGGACAAAGCTGCATGTCCTTTCCATGCACACAGAAGGCAGGCCAGGGCTCAGAAGGGTGCTTTCTACACTGCAGCCTCAAAATTGCACCTAACCTGCTGGTGTACGGGAATGCATGGGCATGGCTGAGAAGCTCCAGGGTTTCCCCCCCTCCAGGGCAGGACAAAATGGCCTTTTCATTTTTTTTCATAGCAGGAACCTTTACTATTATTAATGTTATCATTTTATTACAGTTATTATCGCCTGTCCGAATCTTGTCTACTTGCATGTGGAGTGTCTATGGAGGACGCAGATTTCAGTCAGGAGTGTAGGAAATGCTTCCCATGGCCCAGTGCCACACTCTGGGGTATGCACATCTTTTACGGCATGAATTACGTAGGGCTTTGAGTTCCCTCCCAGAACTGGACTCCCATCACACAGTCACCTCCATAGGGGAAATTGTCATTTTCCACAAAGGCCCACAGTGCTTAGCTGAGATAAGCAAGGGATACAGAAATACCAGCAAAGGGAAGGGAAGGGAAGTGACTCACCTGTGGGCTATCAGCTCCCAGTACAGAAACGGGGTGGTATTCACAAGAGGTCAGTGGCACCATGCTGTGATGACACAGCTCAGCCCTTGTCACAGGATCTCAGATGTGTGGGACAAACAACCTTAATGCCTGAAAGGCTTCATAAGCAGAAGGGCCCCAGTCCCTCAGATAAAAACACCCCTAAAAATTCAGATGTCCCTGTGCCTGTCCCTCATCCTCGTACATTGCCTTTATTTACTCACTGGTAGCACAAGGGTTGAACTTGGACTTCCATGGTTTATACATTTTTGGTGCTCTGCACAAAAGTGACTTTATCCCTGGGACAAAGCAGTGCTTTCCCTGATGACTGTCAGCACCCAGGGTAAACCATCCCTGCCCAAACGAAGTCCTGAGCCAAGAGACACTTTTATCTTGTGCACAAATACAAATTTGACGCTTTTTCCAGCCCTGCTCAGATCAGTAATTAAAAGGCTAGGAAGTGAGCACACATGAAATCATTCCTTCCATACAGGCAGACAGATGGAGAGAAATTCCAGCCTGCTTCCACTCTTTTGTCTTCAGGGCATTTTTGGCATTTCCTTCAGGAAGTGAGGTTATGACCCAGAGCCTTCCTCGGTGAGTAGGCTCTCATTTCCCACAGTAAACCCTGCACAGTGATGACATACAGTACGAGAAGGTGAGGTTTATCTTCACTCTCCAACTGCATCCTGTATGAGCTCCATGGAACTTAAAAGTAATTCTGAGAGGGAATGGCCACGAGAAAGGAAATGGAAGTCAAACCTTTGGAAGAAGTAATGCAGTATCCGTTCAGCTACACTGTCTTTGCTGGCAGAGCCAATGGAGCTCCAGCACTCACACAGTCGAGGCCATCATTCTGTGTTTCACAAACTTCCTTGCAATAAGCTGAGAATTGAGCTTACGAATTATATTGGTGATACAAGTGAATTACTTCACTTTTCTCTAGGCAGTCATGGTAAAACTGGCAGCCATCTGGTTTTCCTTCTGTTTGTACTTCACTGGCTGTCGGAGGAAGATTGCTATGGCAGAGATTCTTCTAGTGGCATTTCAGCCATAAAGCACATGCTGACAAGAAAGTTATATTTCTTGTTTTGTATTTTACATGATTCTGTGACATTACATGTTATATCCCCACAATATGGACTTAATCCCAGCATGTACTAAAATCAAGGAATTCTTTCACTGACTTCTGTGGAAACCACACCTGGCATGAAACCACCACAACAGTACAAAACTGCTAGTAATCTTATAATAGAAGCATTTAAAAAATCAGTTTATTAATGTTTAGAAGTCAATAAAGCTATGTGCAAATTGAACAATAAAAGTCAGAAACATTTTAAATACTATTTTTTAAACCAGAAAAAAAAAACCCAACAGTTTAATTGCACTGGAAATTTTACTACAAAGGCAATACATTTTCTTTACAAAATACCAGTCCTAGGAGTTGCTGATGACTGTAGATAAGTCAATTGCTTTCAGCTATCCCAGATATACCACATTTGTTATAGTAATACTCTAGGCGCATGAAGACTCCTGTATCTTATTTACATTGTACACATTCAACCCCATTAGCACAGGTTAGAAAAATAGAGAAGTAAAAATGATGCTGTAAAACAAATACATTCAATTTAACAACAGATACTTCTTCCATGATAAAATACAGACATCTTTGCTGAAATTATAAACATTAATAAAATGTGCCAAAATGTATTGCATTTTGTTATGGAAGTGCATTTATTTATAGTCATTTCACTTCAACTTTCTTCTTATTTTTTCTGAAACCCGATGTACTCTTTTCTGATTTTCCAACTGATCTTTTGGAAAGTCTGTGAACCTGACACTGAAGTACCCCCTCAGTTTTTAGCTCTCCTTACTTAGGCAAAAATCCCACTGTTGTCAATAGTATTTTTTACTATTTTGTAGACGTTCAAGTCATCTTGAAGAGAAATGTTTAGTTCTTCCTTGCATTTGCATGATAATGCAGTTTATTTAATGCTATAGAATAAAAAGGCAATCAAAATATGGGGCCAAATGCTGTTCTGAGCTACTTCATTAAGTCTGATGCAGCCAATGGAATTGTACAGGCGAAAGTAACTGCAGAATCTAGCTCGTGGTCTTCAAATGTAATATGGACTGACAGCAAAAATTCACAGCTATGATCTTGCTGAGTAAAACCCCAAGAGCTTTGGACTCTGCAAATAAAACCTTATGACTTAACTAAAAGCTCTGCAAAATTATGCCAATTACGGTTGTATGTGGTCTAAGTTATATTTGTGTGATCTCTTTCCATGTTATGTCCTAAACAAACACACTTCTTACCAACGATACCAGAGCCACCACTAAATTCAGTACAGAAAGATCTTTGTGTCAGTGGTTTGCTGTGAAGAGAAAAAACTTCACATTCTTCTCACAGGGAAGAAAAAAAAAAGATTCATTCTCCCTTTCCCTCCTCCCCCTCTCTCTTTCTCTCACACACACCAGGCATCATTTCACCAAGGCATCAGTCTTTTCAGAGTTACTAAGGAGATTTCAGGATATGAATGCGCCTGACAATCCTGAGCTGCTTCAGCGCAAAGACAAAACATGCTCCAGGGAAAAAGATTTTCAAGCCAGAACAGTCTGTCCCATTTCTTGAACTCCAGCCTCGCAAGTGCACCGTTTGCCTCATTAGAACTAATGCTACTTGCTCACTCAGCCCAACTCCGCTGCTGTGAGCAGGAGGCGTCCCAGCTCCCTGATTTCAGAGGAAGACTCTGAAATACACCCCCATGATTACTCCTAAGAAGATGAGGTAACATTGCCCGAAGACATGATGGTTTCAGGATGGTCACCGTCCTCCTTCTGCGGGTGTGAGGAGTTGTCAGACTTACTCCGGCTGAACTCCATCCCCCCAATGATTGGCCGTTTGAATTTGGTCCCAGAATCTGCTGGGGGACATTTGCAGCAGCACAAAATCTTGATGAAAGCCCTCCGCATCTCTTTGTTTGTCAAGGTGTAGATGATAGGGTTCGTGGCTGAATTGAGCACGGCCAGTACTAAGAAATACTCTGCTTTATAGAGGATGGGGCAGGCCTTCACTTTGCACCCCACATCCAATAAAAGCAGGATGAACAGAGGAGCCCAGCAGGCAATGAAGACACTCAGGACTATGATCACTGTCTTGAGCAAGGCTAGTGACTTTTCTGAGCTCCTAGTAGCTTTGGTAATGTTTTTCCGAAATGTCAGCCTGCGGCTCCTAGTCCTCACCATGGAGTAGATCCTGCAGTAGAGGACCACAATAGATAACAAAAGGCCAGTGAAAACGGTTGTGCAAAAGAGAATATAGTGCTTGTGGTAGAGAGGCAGCACGGTGGAGCAGTTGGACAAGAGGTTCTTGCAGTTCCAGCCCATGATTGGGAGCCCCCCGAGGATTGCAGAGATGACCCAGCACGCACTGATCAGCAAGAAGGAGCGGAAGCTGTTGCTGCCATTGTGGAGTTTCATCTTCAGCATAGTGATGTATCTCTCAATGGCAATGGCCAACAAGCTGAACACAGAAGCTGACAAGGCAACAAACATGCTGCCTTCTCTTACAAACCACTGGTTGGGGGTCAGGCTGTAGGTTTTGTGTCCAGATAGCAGGAGGTTGGCAGTGTAAGCCACACCAGCCAGCAAGTCTGAAAGAGCCAAGTTCCCGATGAAATAGTACATGGGTCTGTGAAACTTCTTGGTTTTCCAGATGGTAAGCAAGACAAAAATGTTCTCTAAAATTATAAAGCAGCAAATGATGATAAAAACCACCGACGTCACTTTAATTCCAGTGTCCACACTCTCATTTAGCTTTCCCGTGTAATTATAATGCTCTTTGATGACATAGTTAACATCAGTGTTGGTGGGGTTGCTGGTGACCTTCTGCGGGGCAGTGGTGCCGGAGTTCATGGTGCCTGCCTGGGGACGGCTCCCCCAGCGGCCACCGGATGGTGACACCGCAAACCCGGTGGCTGCCCCGCAGCTCCTTGGCCCGACAGCCTGCCCGGCACTGCTGCACAGCCTCACAAACTGCAGCCCTGAGAACAAGAAGCACAAAACCCAGACTTAAAGTCAGCAAACAGTCTAGCAAATGCTAAAGGCTTTAAGTAATCTGCTGGTTTAACTGTGCATCAGAGTCATAAATGTATTCAAACATGAATCAGTTTCATTCAGCTGGTAAAATACGTTTAAAAGGTGGTTAGGCATATTCAATAGGTAAAGCTAATACGACAAAAAAAGTTCTGTCACGCAGAACTGAACAAGTTGGAGTCAGCAAGGGCTGCATTACTGGACTTCTTCCAACACAAAAGATCTCAAAGCTTCCCAGCAGTAAGTTCTAGTCTTTTTTCTTCAGCGGGAAATACAACAGCAGAGATTTAAAAAGGGAAAGGGCTTGCTTGATTAGATTTAGCTCCAAATGTATGAAAGTCTGCACAGAATTACTTGACAGGAGACCCGTATTCTCCTCCATTAATAAGTCTGAATACACATTGGAAGGGGGTAGTTATGCAATTTACTGATGCCATCTCAAACAGTGGTAAGTTCACTGATGTAAATATAAACAAGAGATCATCTCAAAGCTGTAAACAAGTAAGGGATGCCCTTGCTAAACACAAGTAAGAACATGCTTTACAAAACCCACAGCAGTGAAAAGTTTAGAAAAGCAAGAAAAATATGTGATTAAGCCAGAGAGCAAGCCCATTCCATGGGTCTGAAACAAAGAATGTCAAAAAATCCCTTTGCATTTAAATAACTAGTATTGCAAGCTTTTGAAACGGGCATAATTAAGGTATACACATATAGAGGAAACTCCCTATACATACAAAGGTTTTGTAGTGGACATTTAAAAAGAATTAAACCCGTATCATCGTGCAAGGCAAGAACAGGCAGATTTGTTCCATTACAGCCTAAGCGGGGCAAAGCTAAGAGGTGCGAGACCAGTGCGTTCGGCTCCCTGCCCTATTCCCGGGCGCCAGTCCGCATCGCTCCCGGGCAAAGCTCGCATCGCTCCCGTCCCGCACCGCTCCCGCCCCGCACCGCTCCGCGGCTCAGATCGCACCGCTCCCGCTCCGCTTCGGTCTCCAGCGCGCCTGGCTCCCGTTCCGCACCGCCTCCGCCGACCGGGCACGCAGCCGGGCACGCCGGCGTCCAGGTAGCCTCCTCCCCACCCCTTCTTTTTTGTTTCGTGGCCCCGGGGGCCGCGCCGAGCGGCAACCGCAGCGCCGGCACTTCGGGCGTCCCCGCGGTGCGGGCGGTGCGCGGCCGCGGCTCCCCGAGCCTTACCTCGCTCAAGCGCGGCGCGGAGCCCGGACCGGCCCCGCACATCTTGCGTGCCCGCGGAGTAACTCCGGTAGGCGGGCGGGGGGCTCGCTGGTTTTAATGTTTCTGCGGCTGCCTCTCCCTCGTTTCCGATTCTGTCTCCTCCCTGCGCAGACCTGCGCGCCCAGCCACCGCCGGGACACCCCCG
>VYZR01134497.1:0-13764 GCA_013400675.1 Oxylabes madagascariensis
TTTTTTTTTTAATTTCTTTTTCTGCTGGAAGACAAGGAGGATTAGCTAAGCCTATAGCTTGAATATTATAATTAATTGGTGCTTTTTGTTTTTTTTATATGCCTTCTGCTGCTATGCTAAAAGTGGGTTTTCTTTGTGTGAGAAAGCCTTTGTTTGCCTGGAACAGGCTTTTCCCACCCCTGCATAAATAGCACTTTGAAAAATTGCATCACAAAACCCACAGCATTGGGATTTTAGAAAAAGAGCCTGAATGGCTGGAAACTTCACATAGCTCTGCAGCTGGGAGAGTGTGGCTTTCATCTGACAGGCTGTTTAAGGATGGTTTGACCTCTCTCTTCCTTTACATGCTGGGAGTTAACTTCTCCTGTAAGTGTCCAGCATAAATTATTTTAATGCAAATTTTCTTGTCAAAACTACAAACAGACATTTGATCAAAGGTCAGCTCTCCTTTGTGTTCCTGTTTGATATAGAAATTTCTATTTCATCTTTGACTGTCATGGTCAGTTAAGGGAACTGTTGCCTGATGGAAAATTACTGATGCATTTCATGTCCTCTCTCCAACAAGGCTTTTTTCCCCCTTTCATATCTTATGGGTGTTTTAATTTGAATATGTTTTCATTTTTTAATGGAATAGTTAAATTAGCTTTGAAAAATGTCGTGGTATGACACTGAAAATTGTCTGCTTTTTAAACTGAAGCTCAATTTACTGCCGTTTGATACCCTGGGAGCTGATCAAATAATTACTATTCCCTTACAGCTGGTTTTATTTCATGCTTAACTTGTGGATCTTCTTTTTTTTCCTTTTTTTTTTTTTTTTTCCTAATGGGACAGTGCCTGAAGAACAGGAATTACAGCAAAAGGAAGGTTTTTGGAAAATTTTGTGTATATTTCTCGGGGTTCTTTGGCTTTGCTGTATCCCAGAGAGCCTGGGGAGCCTGGAGCTCACTCAGACCTCGGGGAGCACAGTGGAGGGGTGAGTGCTCCTGGTCCCATCCTGCCCAGCACTGGCATCTTGGGCTCCTGAGTGGGAAATCCTGCAGGGAATTGGCCACACCAAGATTGGGGAAGATGCAGAAACCAACTGGGGAATGATCCCAAAATCACATTTCTATCCCTACAGACTCCCCTAGGAGATATTTTCTTCTTTTCTCAAAGCAGTTTTATGGTCTAACCAGGCTGTACAGGTCTGTCCAGGCTGTTTGCCTTTCCAGTCTTCCCCAAGGCCTCTTGCCTCACAGTCCCTCTTTCCCCATTAGCTTTGCACGCGAGTCCCATGATGAGATTTAGCGTCATTCACAGTGTGTGAAGTCAAGTTCACATCTAAATCCTTGTAGAATTTACAGCCTTGTAGGATTTACAGCAACAAGCCGCTGCTGCTGTATCCCTTTATTTTTCTCTATGCAAGTGCAAAGACGTGTCTGTGGCTATGGGGCCCACAAACCCTGGTGAGATCTGAGGACCAAAACCCAGGTTATGATTAATGTTCAGCTGTCCAAACCTAGAGCCATTTTGGGGGTCCCTGCCTGTTGATGAGTTCTGAAACCCATCCCCCTTGGGATTTTTACTGATGTGCACCATGACTGTTCCTTAAGAAAAACACTTGGAGCCACAAGCCCACCTAATGAGGTGGGTGGCATAATTAGATACCGCTCTCTGGAATATGTGAGATGCATTTTAGCCTTAAGAGAATGTTGCCTTCTTATGTAAAACTACTTAAGGCCAAGGCTTGAAGATTTTGTACTCATGACAAGGACACTGCCTCCTCCTCCCCACACGGCTCCAATTTGAGCTCCCAAAGACCTGAAGTTCTTGCTCTGCTCCATAACTTTGCAAACCTCCCCCTTTCATGAGCATTTCCCGGTGGCTTTTATGGAGCAGGATGTCCAGAGCTGCGGATCCATAAATCACACTGTCAGGTGGTATCTCCTGTCACCAAAAAGTCTTGTAACCAATTTCCCTTCTTTCCTGTCTCTCCTGCTGTTACCTTCAAGCACACAAGCTGGTTCCTTTGAGATGGAGATGGATGTGAGGCAGCTCAGATGTGCAGAGCCCTCCTTTGCCAGGGAAGTCCTTTGTCCTTCCTGTGTCTGGGATCAAGCCACTACTCGCTTATCCAGCAGCAACTTCTGCCTGCGATGTCCCAGCTCTCCTCAGCGGTGACAGTGACACCAGATGGCAGCAGTGGCTTTCGGATCCAGCTCTGGGTGAAGACGTGGCAAATGTTTCTCTGCATCCCAGCTTTTTCGAGGACAGCTTCCCTCTGTATTTCCTTCAGCTCAATCAGTTCCCGCACGGACCATCAAAATGAAATTGCACCGAGTATCTACACGCCGTAGTTACTTAGTTTGTCAAAGTGACACATGGAGGCCAACTTAGAGAGTCAAGAGAGAGAATTCCTATCTTCAGGCGTGCTTTAATTAATCATTTTGTGGCTTTGATGCTGCACTGACAAGTGAAAGCGAAGACCAGGATTTTTGAAGTCATGGGGATTTTGGGGTGCCTGGTTAAAGTGATTGCTGACTGACCATCTGAGGAGCTCTCAGTGGGTAAATTGGGTTTTGTGGCATCCTGCATCTTCGGCCCTTGGTCTCATGAGGCTTTGGGAGACGCTGGATGGCTCTGGCTTCATCATTTTAGAGCCTCCTGTCCACTGTGCCCTGCACTGCCACTCCTGCCTGCCAGGCTCTCAGGGGGGGTCAGCACTGAAACTGTGGCAAGGACCAGAAGCTGGGCCAGGAGGCCACAGGCTGTGTCTTTTTAAGATGCTCTCACCTAACAAATCTCCTTTGCAGGAGTGGAATATGGGGCCCTGAATGCATTTTGTTGATGATGATGATGACCAAATATTTATTGAATTTTTAAAAATTGATCTGGGGGCTATCAATTTACCTGTTAGCCACTCCAGAAATTATTACTCTACTAACTGCAAACAGGAAAAGAGAATACCCAGCTTGGATGAGTGATTGTTCTGTGAGTTGGGGCAGAGAGTTCCAGCAAAGAGAAAGAACACAGCTAAATCCCACTGGCCGAGGGAAGACCTTTTAGTGATGGACAAAAATGGAGAAAACCCAGTAAGTGCCATGCTCGTTCCTCAGATTTCGGAATGGTACCAAAACCAACTAAAGTGGCACTAAGTAATTCACACTGGCACACTTTAAAACAGCAGCTCAGCAATGAGAATCATTTGGTTCAACAGAGGAGCTGGACTTTTTCAGGCTAAATAAGAGAAATACTGATATAATCCAGGAATCCTGCTGGGTTTTTCTTCCTAGATAGTAATTACTGCATTTTAACTTCTCTGCTACTCCCCCTGACCTGGTTTGCAAACAGAAACAAACCATTACAGCTTAATTTATGCAGGGCAGTGACCCTGTAAGTAGCAGTATAGGAGACCTGGGCTCAGTATTCTCTTTACCTGTGCACAGGAACTTGGGAAAATTCAAATTTTGAGGAAAAACCTCAGCAGTCAGGAAAACCTGCAAAAATCCACTAATCCCGGATTGTAGGCTTAGTTTCTTTTATCTGTCTCCACTACCCCTGAGCAAACCACTGGACTGGCCTCCGGGTGTGCCCATGGGATGAGCCTGGAGGGGCCAGGAGAGGCTGGGATGGATTCCTCTCAAGGTGCTGTATCAGAGTATGGAACATAAATCCCCTTCAGACAGGACTGGCAGTGTCTCCTACACAGTGCTATCTTGAAAACCTGCTTTAGCTCACTGGATATCTCTTATCATCTAGAGCAGAGACCCCTTCCAGCACCAGGCAGAGTGGACTGGACCCTACTCCGGAGTTACCAGCTCTTAAACCAGCTCTGTAACCTGAAAACAACTGGTGGCACATGAACAAAACTGTGGCTGCTCACAACTGAAAGAGGAGCTCGCACTGGCTTTGGATACAACAGTGTTGTGGCTTTGCAACTTGGGATGCTGAGAAGGTGCTGCAGCATATTGCCTTGTAATAACATGAAGCAAAAGCTCAGCAGAAAGTCTGTGAACCAGATAAGATTGATTAAACAATTTCTAAGCAACGGGGTTGCACATAAAAATTTTATTAAAACCTCAAGTGCTAAATTTATTTCCTGGGTCTGTCACCGCTATTTTTTTTTCAGTAGTGATAATTACTACATTAGAAATTAAATGAACCTCATATACTACATCTTTCAGACCTCCTAGGAGAGTTGTGAAAGTGATTTAGGGAAGTGAATTTGCTATTGTGCCTAATCAAGTTACAGTAATTGTCACCTATAATTTTAACTTGACTGCTATGTGTTTAATTGGAAGCGTTACCTTTGGTTTTTTTTGTAACTGAGCTTCTCTGTGACTATTTTTCTACTTTCCACCCTCTTCCAAAACCCACTGACAGAAGGCAAGTCACTGCACACAGCTGTGCAGTCAACAGCATTGCTGTTTGAAACCACATTGGCTTCCTGATCAACCTGATGTGCTGCAGCATCAGATGATCCTCCTTGTGACACCAGTACCAAGTTGTCTCCCTTCAGAGTCTAATCACAGCTGTGTAGATATGAGTGGCAACAAAGGGTCTTTCTGGGCTGAGGGGTGTAGCCCTGGCTTAATTTTTTGGTTTTGGGGAAATTCCCTTCCCAGGAAAATTTCTGTAAACCAGAGAAATGTTTTTGTAACTGTATCTATGTTTATCCATTCTTTCTCACAGGAGAGGTTTCTTGACGAACATCTGTTTTAACCAATGTGATTGAAGAGGTTTGCCTTTGTTTCACCAATCAAATTGGTCTGTGTAAAAAACTATATAAGAGAGTCACATCTGAAATATAAAGTTTCATTTTTCTAGCCTTCTGATCGAGAGTCTGTGCCGTTGTTTGATGCTCAACAATGACAGAGGGGCTCCTTAACAGGGCTGCAAGTATGGTTCTGACTGGCCTTTGGTTCTGTAGGTGTTTGGTCAGAGATATATTCCCAGACTTGACCCTGCTTCCTGCTTTGGAGGTACTGGGTCATGTGCAGCCCCCTCCAGAACAGCTCATTAATCAGTCCCTTATTCTGATTCCCCCAACCAGACCGCAGCTTGTTTCCTTAATGAGCTCTGTGGGGCAGCAGGCCAAAGGGTTTGTAGATCTGCAGGTGAGTCACAAAGTAAGATACAATGGAGACAAAGGTGTCCCAGTGCTTCTCAGCAGGACCCCAAGCTGCTGAGTTGGGAGCCTCCTCCCAAACACGTGCAGAGAGAGTGTATTGCACAGGTTCCCTCCTGTGGTTTGAGGTCTGGGCAAATGCTCTGGTCTTTCATCCCTAAAACCAGACTGCCTGCTCCTCCTCCCCTGTTCTTGCTAAGGAAATGTACCTGTGTACAGATATAGAGATGTGACTGCAGCCTGCAACAGGACAAGGTTCCTTGTGGACTTAGGGGAGATGGCAATGATTATGAACATGGAAACTCTAAATGTGAGTCACGATAACAGATGGAAGAATGGGACTGCTTCTGACCATACCCATTCAACACAGTGGAATATTTGCCCTCCTGAAGCCCCATAATATATAAAACTTGTTCAATTTCAGCTGGGATCCAGCCCTTCATTTTTAGAGAGTCTTTTATGGAGCATTAAAGATCCAGAAAGGCTATATTATGTTGATGCAATTAAAGGAGGTTACTCGAAACTATTTTATCACTGTAACACTCATAGAAATTATTGTGCTTGTGTGGCTTTGCGCTGACATTCTGGAGCAATGTGTTTGGAATAGCAGTAACCTTGTCCCTGAATAATTCATGTTGTTTGTCAGCCACTTCTTAAGCTTTTCTGCTTAACCACAGAACATTAGCATTTTTGTTGCTTTTTTTTTTTTAATCAAAGGTTTGGGGTGGGGGGAAGGGAGAGTGTCAGTTTTCTTTTTAACTTACTTTAAACATTTCCCCAGGCTTTCAGTAGGTACCATAACAATTCAAACTGGGGTATTTTGGTCTTAGAAGTATTTTAGCTGGCTCTAAGGTCTGCTACATTATACAACTTTCTGGTAAATCATGAATAAGCTGAAAGGCTAGAGAGCTTTTTTCCTAATTTCTCAAGGGTCCTTTTACTACCTAATTTGTTTTCATCCTATGTTATTTACTGACTAACTCTAATCAACATTTCTGGTATTGTTCCAGTCCACAAGTGTGGGAAGGTTTGGCAGGTAATGTGTGGCAGTGCAGGGAGGCTGAAAGATCCTGGCCTTGAAATGAATATTGCTGGTTGGAAATTGGACTGCATTCATTACATGCTGCTGCTCTCCTGAGCTTTTTCTTTGATTAAGGATGCTCCACTGCTGTAAAACAGCAAAGCTCTGTTAGGTTCTGAAGTGATTCTGAGCTGCACAGTTGCAGTTCAGAAATACTCAGCCTCAAAATCAAGACAATGGAGTTAAAAGTCAAGGGTCTGGGTCAGAGCAAAGTGAGGGGGAAATACCAGCCTGGGCAAATACAGGGTTGGAGTGTGTTTTCTTTGCTTCCACCTTAGATCATGCAAAATAGTTTTTTGCTTTTTTGGTTTCGCCTTTTTTGTTTGTGTAAATTAAAAGTTACAACTTGAATTAGTGATGCCATTAAGCATCCATCCTGTATTCCTCATGGAAAGAGCCCAGCAGAGGTAACCCAGGGGATTTGCCATAGCTGGCTGCTGGGATGATGCTGGCAGGCAGCCCAGTGTCCTGGCCTCTTGTCTGGGAGCTGCTCCTGACCCAGAAGTCACTAAAGTGGTGACACATCCCCTTTGTCTGTGGATCTGCACCAGCCCTTTGTGTCTGAGCAAACTAAAAGCGCTGGCATGCAGCAGCAGCAGCCAAGTCCTGCTGGCAGGAGTGTGTCCCTGAAGGGGAGAGTGTTTGGGCTGTGGTGCTGACAGATTTCACAGAGAAATGCTGATGTGTGCAGCGCTCTGTGGACAGACTTGGTGAAGCAGAGGTTGGAGTGAGATCACTGCTACAGGACACAAATTCCCTGTCTCTGCAAGGCATCTCTGCTCTCCACTGGTCTGTGTGTTCCCTTGATTTTCTATGCTCTTTCTTTCGCTCTGAATTTTCATCTGACACAGCAGGTAAGGTCTGGCAGGGGATGAGGTGGAAGAAATCAGGACTTGGCCACAGCTGTTGAGTGTGGAGTGCTGCGGTGTGACATTCATACCTTCCTCTGGCACTCAGAGTTGGCTCATCTCCTTTTTGCCATTGCTAATTCTTTTGTTTTCCTCCCTATGCTGTAACATTTAAGGAAGAAAACCAGGATGCTCTTGAAAAACCAAATGGCTTTTGGAAGAGACTCCTGTGTTAAACCCCAAACTTTGCAACTCGAACTTTCCAATCAAGCCTATTTTCCAAAATGCTGACACTGAGTTTCAACTCTTTCCCTCACTGATACTGTTCCAGCCTCTGCTGAAGCTGCATCCTGCTCTGCTGTGAGTGGTGGCCAGTTAGCATTCCAGCTCCCACCCCACACGAGACTGGACCGACAGCTCCGGCTTTCACACGCGGCTGCGCTGGACTCGCTGGGGAGTTTCTCTGTTCCTGTTCCACTATTAGGTTTCAAACCTCCCTGCTGAGGAGCTGTCCTCAAGTCACATCAGGTAAGCTTAGCTATGCATTGAATTCAGGGAGTGGAACTAATCCCACGTTTCAGCTCGAGAGGAGAACAATGAGGCAGGAGCTGAGCCTGGCCCCTGGCTCGAAGGTAAAGGGTTTAATATATTAGTTGAAACAGATGCTTTACACTTCAGAATGTGTGTTGTATCTAATTCCAGGTCTGTCTCTGGTTAGCTGAATGACAGGCCTATATATTTCATGGAAAGTAGGTACAATACATAATGTATTACATACATGCCCAAATTATGTATATTGTGTTTAATGTGTATATGCTTTGGTCCATTACTCCTGACACAAAAGCTGCAATGCCAAGATCAATAGTCTGCATATAAATTCAGGGAGACATAGAGGACTACTACCATTACCATTAGCACACAGGAGTCCCCCTCAACAAGTACGTGCTTTTGCTTTCCCAACTGTTGCTATTTCAGCCATTGAAAGAATTAAGTTCTGTCCCAAGTTTCATTTCCACTACTCTGTGGAGAAATGTCTGGCTTATAGTGAATTTTCTCCCAGCATTTCCTTTGCTCCAGGGGACATTTATATTGACTACGATAGAACGAAGTTTAAGCTTTTTTAATGATAAAAAGATGAACCTTCCTTCAGATCTGAATTTATAAAATCCTTATTTATAAAAATTTGAATCTTTTAGATGAGTGGCTATGCTGCCTGCTAAAAATGGTACTTAATTGTCTTATTACCAGGTCCCCAAAGTGCAATTACCATCTTTGGCTAATAGAGGAAAATTTTAATTTCCCCTGATTTGAAATATAAAAAGAGTGGTGAACAAGAGGGATTGCCCTGAGATCTTACCTGTACAGCGCATGCTTGAAATGAGAACAGTCTCTGCAAGAAGGAAGTGGCAATAAAATGACTTTCCCTTTTAGCATTTGTACTATTGCTACTACTAGTAAAAAGAACCAAACTCAGAGTTTTTCATGCCTATTACAAGCAAGCGTGACAAATCTGAAAATGAGATAAGACAGTCTTTCTTTTTATCCTGCCCTTCAGTTCCTGGGCACCTTTGTGGCTGACAATTTTTCCCTTCCTGTTTGTTTGGAGCAGCAGGAGAGAAAGGTCATTTCCCTGCAGCGGGAGATGCACCTCCTCCCAAGCCAGGTGTGGGCAGGGAAGGCTCAGCCTCCAGAGGAGTTGCTGCAGTGGCCTGAAGATTTCACAAGGAGCCCACGGGAACACAGGGCCCTCGCTGGCCCAGCCAGACCAGTTGGTGCACTGGTTGATCAGCAGGTGTAGGTCTGGAGGCACAATCAGGCTTTAAAAAAAGTGCAGATGTAGCAGTGGATCCTCCAGGCTGGGTGCTTTTCTGATCCCTAGGGTGGCTGTCTCGGATTTCCTATGGGAATTGTATGTCCTGTGCTTGCCTGGCACGTGACTTGGGGCAAATGAATAAATAAGAATCCTGATTTTCAATTCCAACGTGGCCTTCAGTGTTTGCTCTTAAACTTGTGTAGCAGACCAAAATAATTAAGTTTTAATATGAATGGATGTTACAGTAGGATAATACAGATATCTATATATGAATATCTACTTTTATTTATCTCAGTTTATCAAAACACCCTAGGGATGTTCAGTAGCCAAAGTAGTGGTATTCGGTGTAATTTATAAAATGTCAGAATTGAAAACTTGGACAGCCTTCCCGTTGCCACCCAACAGCAAAAACTGAATGCTCTGCCAGGTCTAAGTATAATATAAACCATTTCATCTGAACTTTTTTTATTTGGAAAGCTCTTCTTTATTCTGCTAGGTTAACGAGCAGGCATGTTGTCTCAGCACAGTTAAATCCCACAGCTTATTACCATGAAATACATAAACTCAGAGCATATGAAAGGGTTCCATCCAAGAGGATATGAAAGTGGGCTGCCCAGAGAGAGTTCAAGGCCTCCTGTATGTGGAACACAGTTCCAGGCTTTAAAGCTGTGCCGTGTCAGGAGTCTCAAAAAGGCAGTTTTCCAAAGGGCCTTTTAACCTGGCAATTATCTCCCATAGATCATTAAGACAGACTTGTACAGGAGAAATGAAAACATTGAAAAGAATTCAGTTTGGAAGAGCTCCTCTGCTTTAGATTTTAGATTTTAGATTTTTAGAACCAGTCATCTTCCTTTTTGTATATTCTAATGTAATAAATTATTGCACATAATTTCAAGGAATCCAGCCATTGTCTGACTTCCAGTTATCTTATTAATTCTGGACCTCAGCTCAGTGTCCTTCATTCAATAATAAAGATACTGACCAGAAGGAGAAAGTAAAAATTGCCAATAAACTATATAAACTGGGGTTTTACAGTCAAATATTCCAAATTGAATATAATCATAGTCCATAGAATATAAATTATGCAGCTGAATTTGGATGGGACAAGTAAATAAGGGAAGCTATTGGGCTATCTGTAATACACCAATTATTTCATTGTTTAAAAAAAATAAACTAATGCCTTGTGTTAAAATTATTCCCTTATGGAAGCTGACACGTGGGGCTTTCCTCTATTATCAAAATGGCCACATTATCCATTACCTTCTCCAGGATGTTAAGATTGTTTCTGGTTGTTACCTTTCTGCATTCTGAGTAACACCACACTGCCCCATGTCTTCAAATAGTACTGACTCAAACATAGCCATTAAATTTGGAGGTCTGAGATGTTTGTTTTTAAGCTATAGGACTTCTGAGATATAAAAAGAACTCCAGTGTATTAAGCTTCCAGTTTTCTTTAGGCTGAAAGGGAATGCTACATTCCTTCCTATTGCAGCTCTGGGGAATGTATGTTTTATATTCAAATTCTTCAAAATGTAAAAAAAAAAAAATACTGAAGAGAGGAAGAACTCAAAAACACACCAGCTCTGAGTGATGACTTCGGAATAGCGCAGGGGTACAGAATGATATTGGGTAGTTCAAGTTTACTTTCTGCTAAAAGATCCCTCTGGCTTCACTGGTTCCCACAATTAAGGAGGAAAACTAGTTTGCTCTCGCCGTTCTTGGCTTGTTCCAGGCAGAAATGGCACTTTATTTTTGCTCTCACTTTTCTCTATCCATCTGCGCTCTTTGGGAAGTGGCTGCACCTTTCTCACAGTTGAATCACACTCTGACCACAGCGAGATCAGTTTGTATCTACAGCAGCGCAGTAAAGTCCCAGCTCTTTGTTGTCACTGGTGCCACCATGCCACCAGTGACATGTTTCTAAAGAGGCTGCTATGGGTTTGTCCATGCCAGCTGCAGAGTTTCAGCAACACACATGCAGGTAGAAGCAAAAATGGATGGAGGAAAGAAGGGGCAGGAAGATGTTACTGTTCTTCTCTGTTCTTACCTCTTCCATCATTGCAAGGGTCTGTTTGACCTGGGCTGTCTGGAAGTAGAGAAGACATAGCCAGGAGGGCTTGGAGATGAGATTGAACCGCTTGTTCAAATCCTGGAGACAAGGACAGAAACACACCTTTTCCTGCTCTGGATGGGACATTCTTTGACATCTGAGTGTGGTTTGTTTTACAGAGTGACCAGGAAGCCCAGGGTATATGAGTCATGTTTGCCGGCAAGAGGGATTTTGGAGATTCCAGGTCTGATATGCAGTGTTTGTTCCAAAGAGCTGGGAGCTGGTTATTTTTTAAGTGGTGCTTTTAAAACACCAATTTTGGGAATAAGAAATGAGAAGCGCACCGATATACATGAAACATCAACAAAAATACCTTACTTGCAAAGAGGCTGGAGGTGATTCAGTCTCAGAGGATGCTCTGGTAGTGCCACATTTTCTGCTGGCAACCTGGGCTCTGATGCTCACCTCTAACACAGCCACGAGAAGCTTAAGGGTCCTGGTGTCTTAAGGAAGTATGACTGTAAAACTGATGATTAGAGACTTGACTAGCTGGAGCAGGGCTGTGTCCTCTCAGATGGTTTTGGGTTATACCTGCTGAAAAATGAGGTTTTCAGCTGGACCAAACTCACTCAGTCTCTTCTTCCTGTTCCCTGTGTTGCACAGAGCAATGAGATCCAGCTGAGAACCGAGTTCTTGTCTTGGTGCAGGTACCCCAGCCGTCTCTTTGAGGCTCCTGGTAATCACACTCCACTCCTGCCAAACTTTATTTTGACAGTGGAAGAACGGCTATTTTGTTCTGCAGCGACTGCTCCAGGATACATCACTGTCACGTCACCTAAATGGCGCCAGTCACCCCGGTTTCCAGTAGCTGCTGGGACTTGCTGACCGCAGCAGAGCCTGTCATTCCGAGATTAAGGAGGGATTAGCTCTGCCATTTCAGTCAGCCTTAAGAGAAAGGTTAAAGACTTTGGGAGGAGGAAGTACGCGTGTGCGCGCACATGTGTCTTCCAAAACAACAGATGGTTCCAATAAAGTTGCTCCTGCTGCTAGGAAGTGGCGCTTCTTGACATTAGCGGAGCCGTATCTCATCAGGGTTCTTGTTTCTACCAGCCTGGCTCAGCACGGCCGAACCCACCGTCCGGCATGGGGTAATCAGGGAAGCACTCCGATATCTGCCCCATTAATTGCCCCCTGCCAGCCTGCCCGCTCTCCTGATGTAACGCCCACTGTGCTCAGTGTGGCGGGATCGATCGGCTTTGAAGGGCAACTTTCCCTCATGATCCACAATTCCCCCTGCTTAAACCGCAGCCAGAACTGTCTTTTTACGGATTCTGCAAGAAATGTGTGATTTCTTGGAACCGCTAAACAAAAACCTCTCTGCTCCAATCAATGGATCGATGAATTAAATTATTGTGCAACTAAATTAATGTGCCTCTCGGTGACAGAATAGCCGAAAATGAGCAGTGTTTTATGCATTAAAGACAACCTAGTAAAAGATTGTTTTTCAAGGTTAGATTGTTCCACAGTGAATATCAAGATTTTTCCAATTAAAATATGAGGGGTTTTCGGAGCTGCATCAGCTCTATTGCTTCTCAGAGTGTCACAGTGCAATTTAACAGGTACAAAAAACTGAAGAACTGTAAATAGTAATTGAGACATATTTGAGAGTTAGCAAGTAATACTGTTTCTTTTTTTTTACTAGTTTGTATTTAAATTTTATAGGTAAACAATTTTGCTGGAAATCACTGTGGGGTTATTTTGGTGGGATTTTTGCTTGCTTGTTTAAACTCAAGAGTCATGAAAAATGCCACCATTCATAATGTTGTAATGAAAAACTAAAGAGCTTCTGCAGCCCTTGGTTTTCTCTTTTCAGGCTATATGGCCCATGTGGGGATGGGCTCTGCCTTCCTTTCATGATGCCCTCTTTTCAGTGAAAAGAACAGAGAAAAGGGCAAAGAAAAAAAAAGGAAAACAGGATGCAATGACCCATTCCTACAACTTTAAAGTAAACATGATGTCCAAAATGAAAATGGGAATATTCAGGTGGATGAAAATTCATTCCCTTTTAAAACTGCAACCCTGGTTCACATTTTCTTTGAATTTTGGTCCAGTTGCATTTCTTATCTTCATTCTGCTGACGGGAGAAAACACAGGGAGTTTCCTACACACCGAATACTGTGTAGCAAGAGCTGCATGCTCCAAAGTGCTTTGTGCACCCTCTCCTGTGCAGCAGGAGCACTGGGGCAGGTTCATTCCAGGTGGCCCAAACCAAACATTTCATAGGTACTATCTTCTCTCTGTCCCTATGTTGAAGGCAACCAGATGAACCAGTTTTGTAATTAACTTGTTCTGCAGCTGCAATGACAAAGGAAAACCTTTTCAATAATTTCACTGTTTGCTCAAACTCTTTTTATGGATACCTTCTAAGTTCTCAAATAGCTGAAAAAGTTTCTGTTTTGTCCACTTTCTCCTGAAACTTCTTCCTTTTCCTCTTTTCTCTCTTGAGCTCATGACAAAGACATTTTTATTCTGATGGCAAGAATCCCAGAACACACAGTGCCAATTGTGAGTTTATAAGGAGTCCAAACTCTCTAATCACTTATAGAAGACAGACATAGACGGTGTGTTCCTTATCAGTTGACATAATTTCATTTTTATTTTGAACCTTTGGAATGTCAAGTCAGAAAATTTTGCCACCAAGTGTATGTTTTCAAACTCTGTCTCCAGGAATGATAAATTAGGTGTGAAATTAAAGCACAAGTGAAAGCATCTCGGTCTCTCAATAAAAAAAGACTTTGAATTCTTGCAAAATCCTAAAATAGGTTTCAGTGCATTGCTGCCAGAAGAACTAAAAAAAAAAAAAAA
>VYZR01134587.1:0-13556 GCA_013400675.1 Oxylabes madagascariensis
ATTTCTTCAGCACATTCAGGAGCACAGGACTCTGCAGGTCACATTTTGGCTCTGGTGCAGTGTCCCAGCAGTGACAGATGTGACAGCTCTGCACTGCCCTCTCCTTTGGGGGACAGCGTGGGATGTGCTAGGAGCTGGCAGGGATGAGAAGCTGGCCAGCTTCTGGATTCTGAGGCAGTTTAAGCCTTTCCCTCCCCTAGTGCTACAGTGCAGGACCACACTGAGAGCCAGGAAGGGGGCAGAGGTACAGAGGTGAAGGCAGGGTTACTTACACTTACCTGCCAAGTGGTTCGTAGGCAGGAAACTGCTGTGGTGAGGGGAGGGACCAAAAGGGGTAGTGGCTGGATGTGTTGCACCTGTAAGAACAAGGTCCCTTTTTAGTTGAGGGGCAAGTGATTCCTTGTATGCTCCTGGCCATCACATTCAAGAACTGATTGCAAAGGCCACATTTAAACAACAAAGGCAGGGGAAGACCCCAAACCTTGGCTGAGCGAGGAACAGGCTGGATTTGCCTGACAGCCCCACCAAGGAGTCCAGCAAGGCACTGGGAGGCAGGAGGAGACCTTGCACTGAGAGCTGCTGCTCACCCGGAGTAACGAGGGAGCCAAGCTTTTTGTCTGACATTTTCAGTCATTACTCCATGTTTACATTAAAAAGGGTCAGCCCAGGTTATGGGCCCAGACAGAAGGTGCTCGGAAGTGACTGATTAGAGTCTATATGAGACACCAGTTCATGACAGGCACGCAGGGAACATCCATCATGCTGCTCCCACGAGAGCTCCAGCTACGCTCTCACATCTGCCACTGCATCCACAGGCTCCTCCCTGGTGTTTTTTCCCTTTCCTAGACACTGCTCATTGCCATGGTGCCATGCTTCCTCGTGGGAAAGAACACCACTGCTGAGCATGCTGGATTACACGAGGCTAAGGAGATGGAAGGAAGGGGGTGAAAAAAGCAGGTTGGCCCTGTATTTCAAGGTGGACCAGGCTCATGTAGAAAACTCTGCTCTCCTTTCAGAGCAAAAAATGAGATTTTTTTTCCTTTGCAGGCAGATATATGTGAATCTGAACGGGCTCACAACCTCAGTGTAAAAATCACTGCTGTCACCTGTCACTGGGGTACTTGGTCAGCCCCTGACCTGACCTTCCTTGAAGACAGAGCCCAACCCCTGATGGTTGCTGTGAAACACACTCATGTGTCCAGAACATGAGCAAACTGTGAAACCTGAGGGGGAGACGGAGCTCTGTGTCCCTCACCAGCTTGGGCACCTCAAACCTAAGCAGCCAGAAAATGAGTTGAAGAAACATAAGAGAGACCATGGCAACGAGACCCATCTCGTACCTCTCTATAAACATTCTGACTGCTGCAATGCTTCAAGACGGATGGAGACTGTCATCTTTCTAATCCTTTAAGATTTCAGAAGGTGTATAATGGATGGGAGATTTCTTCAAAGGAGACGGCTTACAAACTCCACTACATGGGCTGATAATAAAAAATCCTCCGGAGAAAGCCAGGAGCAGCATTGCAGGCTGTCAGGCAGTTATTAAATAGAGCGTCTGCCAGGCAGCCCAGCATCCGTCCTGGAGACAGGTGGCCCTAAGATAACTTATGTCTCCCCCAGTAACCAGGCAATGCAGCAGAACCAATGATTCACATCAACTGCACACGTGCTCAGTAAGGTGAAAAGAATGCCTCAGATATTCCAGAGTAAAAGATTTATTCCTCCACGTATTCCAGCTGCAGCGTTTGCTCACGTTGACAGCACTCTTTACCTGAATTTACCGTGTGATGGCTCTCATGATTAATACACTCACAGACAAGTTGTTGTAAGGTTGTTTCTCTCTACTGAAAGTTTTTTTATTAGTTTGCCTTCTTTAATGTTTCTATTTCATACTATTTTCCCTCTTGCTATTATGAATGAAAAGCAAGCCATGCTTGCATCTTTTAAGGGAAAAAACTCCAGATACCAACTGGACTGGTGCTTTTCTGCCTGTTAGGGTAACTGTCCAGAAGAGTCTTCAGAAGCAAAACCATACGTGAAACAAGATTCTTGTAATGACAACACAGGACAGACTGAGGAAAGAAACATCTGCCACAGGAAAACAGCCAGAGGTTTGTAAATAAGCTGTGCTTATGCATCCAAGTAGATGCAATAAGTATCTTGGCCCTGTACTATCAAAACACCTTTACAGAGACCAAAATACAGGGTAGCCCCCTACAACATCGAGCTGGTACCAGCAGTGATTATCTGTGGTAGAAATGTGCATTTGATGCTCAAGGATTTCCATCCATGGACAGAGCAGAAAGACAGACTGAAGCACTGGTGGAGCTCCTGAAGGCTATTTAGCATCTGCATTTGAAACTCAATTCTCACAGAAATTTCAGCTTGATCATCATCTGCTGCTTTTCTGTAGTTTTTAGGACAGAGTTCAAAACAGTTCTAATGTCATTAATTTCAACAGGGTTGAACCAAGGCTGTATATGACCATGTCTGCACTCAGTTAGGGTGATTGTGCAATATTGCATCATAAAACCAGAGTAACATTAGGGAAGAAAATAACATTATTTGCCAATTAATTGCATACATAAAGAGCTAAGTTACATCTCGTCAATTGATGCAGCTCATTCTGAACGCAGACTTTGGCATCTCAAATGCAGAGAGAAAATGTGAAGAAGTTGAGGGGAAAGTTAAGCTTGAGAATAAAAACAACATTTGGCATTTGGTAGATAGATGTCCACATGAATCCACACTGGCCTCCTAGACCAGAATGTGAGAGCTGCAATCTCCCATGGCCAGAGTCATCAAGAACAACACAGTAAAGGTTACTGTCCTTTGGTAATTGCATAGTTGTAATTACTTCTCTAACAGATTGGAAAACAATTGATCAGTGTAAACTGTATGTGATTCTTTGGAGCTTTTTGTAAATTCAATATAACATTTTAAGCTTCACACTTTGCTGAACTTTGCAACACATAAGGGAATTTTCTATTTAAAAAACAAACACTTAACAAATACACCTTCTGTGATACTTTCAATGCTGTTATTGAAGTTTTCCTTTTACAAAAAACCCCTTATTTTCAGAAAACAAACAGAAACTTGGTGAGTGGAGGAGCTGAAGAATAACATGGCAAATACAAAAGCAAAAAAGAGACTGGGGCCACTTCCAATCCTCTGCAATGGAAACATTTTCAAGTGTTTTGTCAAAACCGCTTTTAAAAAATCACTCTATAGCCTATTAATCAGGCACGTAAGAACCAGCTGCACAGACAGGACTGGGAGCCAACTGCTGCAGCTCAGGGATGTGCAGAGGATCCTGCACTGGAGGTGGTGGCAGAGCCTTGGTCACAGCAGTGTCTCTGCACCCCTTGGACCAACCTTGCTTCTGTTTTTGAGGCATATGTAGCTGTAAAGACATGCATGACATACACTGACTGTTTCTTGCATTTTTTTTTTTTTTTAATCAACAAGGAATGATCTTACCTGTGGTAGAAAACAGAGGCCTGGCAAGATCTTGTGGGTAATGGAAGCCTGGAAACACTCCAGGGGCGGGAGGTCTGCTGAACAGGTCAAGTTTACCACCTATCTCCAGCTTGTGGGGATCCAGCTGCATTTGCTGTCAAATGATACAAAACCAATCTCACTATACAGTTCCTTTTTTTATGGGAGAACAAGAAAGGCAGTGAAGGCTCACTCCTCCTTAGCCCTGCCAGGGAGTGTCAGCGAGATGACAGCAGCGTCCCCGGTCACGCAGCGCAGTTGTGCTCGTGCTCTGCAGGCTCTGCAGGGCCATCCCACCCCGCAGCCTCTCAGCTGCCTGCCCCATCCCGGGGTGAGGTCTGCAGGCAGCACTCAGCCCCTCAGCACAGGCTGGAGTAGGAACACAACACAACACTGAGCGCACGGCACCCCAGGAGCAGTCGGCGCTCTCAGCCTGACAGAAAATATCCTGCGGGCACAAAGCTGCTGACAGAGAGCTGGGGTTTGTCTGTTCTGCCTCTCCAGTTTGAGAGAAACGTGCCCATATTGTGCCCCTCCTGCAGCCAGGACAGCTCAGTGTGCAGGCAAGGGGCAAAGGATAAAGGAAGCTATAAGCCTCTTCCAGAGACTGTTTTCATGCTTGATGTGTAGAAGTGAGCATGGCCAGAACTGCACCTTAGTCACAGAAGCCTGTCAATAGCTTAAAGATTGTGTATTTGCTTAAAAAAATATATGGATATACACTCCTTTCAGAGGCACCGACTTAAGCAGAGAATAGCCTTCATTAATGGGACAAAACAACTACTGCAGGAGCTCTGAAAAAAATAAAATCTACACGAGTCCCTTTATGAGCTATTCTACCTGCCATAGGGAGCCTCAAGCCTGCAACAGCTCCTCAGGGTACCTACATCCTGTTACCTCTTGAGTGTTAACCCCCCTCCCTCTGCCCACCATCACAGCAGCACAGGAAGCCCCACAACCTCTAACACTGATGCTATCAATCTATTCTCCTGCTCTCTGCTCTGTAATGTTCTTCACTGCATCGGCCATTTCATTACCTCCTCCACAGGAGGTACTAATGCAGAAGGGAAGCGACATAAAACGTGCGTGCTTTGTAAAAAAAAGATTGACTTGGGGAAATTACTCTGCCCCTCACTTTTTCCCCCTCTTTCCCCTTCCATCCAGCTCCTCTGCCCTCAGATAAACTTTACAGTTGCTACAATAAATGTTGAAGGAGTGTAAGTATTAGTTAATCAATACAGGCAAGCTTGAGAATCACCACAGTAACTGCTTCCTGCCCATAACTCACTCAAATACAATCTGTAAGCTAAAAGGCTTGGCTTTGTTCCAGAAACCATCTGAATTACCTTTATCTTTTGCTGGTGATGGTAGATCTGCCAGGCGATCTGTACATGAACCGCACACCACTTCCCGGGTTTCTGCAGTGGAAAGCACAAGAATTTAGATTAATTTATACGTTAGCAATCTACATCAGATAGAACATTTCATTTCCCTTGCTGTCAACCAGGCAGCTAAGCAATGAGAAAGGCTGATTGCTAAAATGGCACAATGGGTGATCAACATTTTTTTCTGCACTGCAGCAGATGATGTTTAAATTACGAAGGAAACAGGAAGAATGTGGGATATCTTCCCCATCTCATGGACATCTGAGATCCTGCCTTGTTCTTTCCTACTTGCACTCCCCCCTTCCCAAATTTAAATGAATGGCAGCAAAGAACAGTATGCCATGCTTAAGAGAAAGCAACGAATGGTTGAGAGTTCTGTTTCTGAAAAGAGCCCTGTTCATTCACCCCTGCTGCACTGCAGGCTAAGTCATGCGTGGTTATTATGGCTACTGGCTTTTGGGGAGGGAAAGGGTAGGGACAAACAATCCCCATGATGAGAAGTGCCACAGCTGAACAAGTCCCTGTTTTCAGCCGAGCTCTGGTACTCGCTGTTCCACTGCTTATGTGGAACATCAGCACATTGACCTGAGCCACCACGACTCTGCTCACTGCTGAATGTCTGCCCATGCTCACAGCCATTTATTTCTCTGACCCTCATTTCATACTGTGAACTATTAATGCACATAAATGGATGCAAAATAAGGCTGGGATTCAACCGAAATGTTATTAATCAGAAGTGGCAGAGCGCTAACTGACATCTTGCTTTAAGTAAAGGATGAGCATGAAATTTTCTACTGGACATGTTAAATTTCAAAAGCACATGCACAATATTCCAAGTGTCTGTGTATAAATATGTATATAAAATCCCCCACAAACCTTACTTACTCTTACTGGAGGCCTATAAGGGTCTGACACCTATGGAAAAAGCAGAAATAGAACAATCAGTCTTTCTAAAACTAGCCAATATACAGAAAGGTGGGGAACTTCCTTCCTCTCAACAAGTAAAAGCATTTATAAAGCAATGTTCCAGAGAAGTCCCCTGTGACATGGGAAACCTAAAAGGCTTAAAGAAGGCTTAAAACTTCTCTTTCATTCCTTGAACCAAACTCAGCAGAATTTTATGATAAACAAAGCAGCTTCATGCCAGCAACTGAACAGTGCCAGTGCTTTTCTGACCCTTGTAATTATTCTGAAATGGAGCGCATAAAACTACTCTCCAAGCAACACTTAGAGGAAAGATATTGAAGGGGTTTCCTGCCCCATTTTCCTCTGACTTTTGAAAGAAGCCAATACATCCCTCTGAATTCACGACTGGTGGAGATTACTGTCTCACCAGAAAAAGACAACTTCTCTCCTCACTGCATGTTCCCAGTCTAGAAGGCCAATCTGCTCACCAGTCTGCTCTCCATTTTTTATCAGCAATCACTGTGTTTACTGTAAACCCAGATAAGCTGAAAAGAAGTTCATATAGTGTCGCCTACCCCTGGAGTCTTCTGCAGCAGCGTATGGTGGACTGTGCCTGGTCTACCTGCTACATCAATAGGGTTTGAAGTCTGAAAGACAAGAAGAGAGCGTGAATAATACTGTATCACACCAGTGGTACATTTAACATCTCTATCTGATGTTAACAGCATTAATTAGTCCATGTTTGCACTGCGCTTTGAACACGCATATTGCTACATTAGTGCTAAATGTTATCTCTTACTGACAGCCAACAGCATTTAACCACCATGTCATTTATTATTATTGAGCAGCAGTAACAGTATTCCAGTAGCACCCCTAAGCCCTGCTGAGATCACACCCCATAGTGCTGTGCATGTGCATGGGAAGAGACAGTCCCTACCCCCAGATTTATTCTTTAGACAAAACAGACAGGAGGTAGGAGAGAGAATGAGAGAGGTGGCCTGACTCCCTCCGTTTTCCAGGCAGCAACCAGCACAGCAGTCAGGAACAGAATAACTCGAGCACCCCAGTTCCATACTGCCCACACTGGACCATGGCCCCTTTCTGACTGGGGCCAGGTAACACAATGCCTGAACCAGCAACAGCCCATCTATTTGCTTCGACAAGGCAAAAATGAGAAACCTTAGAAGGTGCTTGTGGGCCTTTTATAGCTTTGCATTGTTTACCCCATCATTTTCCAGCAAGAATTAAACACCTCATTGAACGAATCCCTGTTCCTCCTCCTCCTCCTCCGGATCCCACCTGTTGTCCTGTCCTAGATGATCCCCAAGAACTCGTTCATCTCCTCACTCCGGCATTCATCCATCTCCCACTCCCAGAGCAACTGCACCTGGTGCCTCGGCACAGCTGAGTGCAGAGGGGTTAAACCTCATTCCCCAAGAGATTATTTCGCTCATGTTTTAGGTCAAATTATAGCAGATTTCAAACAGCACAAGGCATGAGTATAATCCTGGGTGTGGGAGGGAAGGTAGGTTTTAGTTTGTCTAAGGCTACATAACTTCCAGACTCATTAAAAAGCAAATTCTCATGCGTGTGTAGGTAAATCAATGCACTCCCCAGGCAGATCGGAGCTCTCAGGGCCTCTCTGACAGCTGAGGTAGATATAAGGTGGCAAACAAGTTACAGCTTTCATACAGGCAAGAGCTTTAAGATCACAACATGTTAATAGCATGGTGTCATCCTGTCCCTTTGTCCCCTGGAGAAAGACGTGAATGCTTCCTCCAGCAAAGTAAACTGAATACTTCTGACCTTTTCAAGTTCTTAGTTTGTGAGAAATGGCCTTCGGAAAACTCACTGAGAAATTTACCGTCAGCCTGGATTTATGTGCAGTGGACTCACATGCACAGCTGTAGGCAAATGACATGGGAAGGGGAAAAACAAAACCAAGATCTCCGCTTTGGAAAGCAAGAAGTGCAGGAGTCAGAGTGCCAAAACCAAATCATCAGTTCTGTAGTGATTATGCAGGCTTTAGTCAAACAGCCTGGGAGGGAGAAACCACAGAAGAACGATGCAGTAACGATGACTGGAGTGGCTTTGCCTGAAGTTCAGCTCTGCCTCCTCTGGGAAACTGGAAAGTAATGTGCCAAAGCAGCAGATCCATTTTTCAACCTTTCCCTCTCTTTTTCAGATGTTACATTGTATGTAAATACTGCGCTGTGCAGAGATCAAGTGATGTCAGTGATTAACCATGGCACCAGAGTGTGACCTTGCACTGCTTCAACTCAAGCTAGCAAATGTTGGATGTGTCTAAAATGAATTAAAAGGTAGTTATTACAGCACTAGGAACTGCTTAAAAATGTAAAGGGACTGTGCTCACTTTTTCTTTCTCACTGTGTAACTGCTGCTGGGCCTAATGGTATTTTACAGTGAGATCTGGGGATCTCTGTAGTGAAGATGGAAAGCAGAAGAAGGTGCCACTGGTGTAGCAGCAGCTCCTCATGAACAGGAAGGAGCCTTATGGCAAAACAGCCCTGGCTGCACATGGGCAAAATTTGTCCAATTCCACCTTATTCCTGCAGCTCCTTTTCCTAGAAAATCAAGTTCACATCATGACTACTCAGGATCTGTAGGGACTCCCTGTCATCCCTTGCAAGAGTAACAATTAACACTGGCAGACAAACTCCATCAAGGGATGGGCATGTTCTGTCCCTCTTGTTCCCTCTGCTTCCATGAACTGCTCCTCCTCTAGGCCTGCAGCCACCACATACAAAACTGCCTCTGAACAAAGCCGTTTTAGAGACTTTGCTATCTGTAAGGTATCCCTAAAACAAAATAATGTCATGGATTCGATGGGCACTGAGGAAATCCTCTGGCTTCCATTAGAAGCATGATGTTAAGGGGGAAGGTTGTAAAAGGCCTTATTTGCAGCAGTTGCTAATTACTGACTTCCACTGACATCAGCGAGACTGCTGAGGGAAGCACATCCCACAGACCTGCCTGATGTGGGTATGGAAATCACCTTCCAAATGCAAACAGGAATGACCTGGCTACAGGGCTGGTCCTTCAAGCCTTCTTACCCAGTAGCAGAGTTCTATGGAAATGCAGTTCAAGATCAGAAAGCTCTAAAATCATAGCATGTAAGGAAGCTGAACATGTCACCTCACAAATGGGAGTACATGCTCCATTTTCAAACAAATGCTATATAGATACAATGCGTTATTTCTTGTTTGGAGAGATTTAACAGTTGTGGTACATTTAGAAATAGTTAATAACAAGAACATATCTGGGAGGGGGAAAAATAAAGCAGTGCACATCACAGAATTTGCCAAAAAATGGGGGTTATGATGGCAACATTTCCAAATGCCAATCAGTGCTAGTTGTAACGGCATGTTACAGCTGCAGGGCACCTTTCAAACACATCATCTCAAAGGAGCTTGCAGGCATTAATCAACCCTTATAAAACCCACTGCAAGATAACTTTATAGATGAGGAAGCTGAGGAACAGAAAGTTTAAGCGACTTGCCCAAGGTCAGACAGTGTTGGAGCTGGGAATAAAAATTCAGCTCCTTCAAATTGCTCTACCCATTTCCAGCAGTCTCTCCCTATTGTTCCCACACTTGTGCAGTCAAATTCTCATTGTTTTTTCTGGGAATAAACAGAGTTTATCTTTTGCAATCTCAGACCATTAGATTTATAAAATGATTTGGGACTCATCGGTCTATTATGAGCTGTAAATATTTCAATCAAAATAATGCACTTCACTGTATGCTTCTCCTCCAACTTCAGCAGACTTCCCAAGTGAACCACTACATCCTTTCCAAGGAAGGATCTGCAGTGCCAAGAGAAAATTTCTGCTGAAGTGTTGGCTGCTTTGTGCAGAGGATGCTCACAGTTCAGCGGGGTGATCCTTTCCAACCCTGTGCTGCACTGCTGCTATACAAATCATGTGCTGCAAAATCACCAGAGACAAGACTCTGAACACAGTTTCTCTCCCAGCAAAAGAACAAAGCCTTCAGAAGAAGAAGTTTGTACCTTCGGTTGAAATGCTCCCTGAAGTGACCCAAAGGGACCTGAATGTGGAAGCATGGGTGGCATTCCAGGCATTGCTGGAGGATAGGTTGGAAAGAACTACAAAAGAAAAAGAGATGCTTATGTCACAGGATGACTTGAACAATAATGGAGGTAGGTGCCAAGCCTGGCACATATAAAAATTGTACTGTGCTGAACAAGTGCCACAGTGAAAATACATGATAAATTTGCTTTCAAAATTTTTAAGAGCAAAGCCAAAACTTGAAAAATGCACTCATCTGATAAATTTTCTAGATAGTGCTGAACAAAGTGTGCCTTTAAAAATTGTGGACTATTGCAGGAAGCACAGAGCATAATTTGAGGTTTATGTTCACTTTCCATTAACTTTGCATTTTTCTGCTGTTGCAAACAAATTGATCCTGTTTTGAAATGTGATCTGTTTTAATTTTTAAAGCAAAAGGAACCACAAGATGCTGCACTGCACTCTAACCACAGGCCACATGCACACCACCTTGTAGTTGTGTAGGCTGGGTGAAATTTTGCTTAGGCCTCTCCTGAGCACACACAGCAGTTTTACAAGTCCCAAAACATGTAGTTTTTTGTGCTTTGGAGCAGTGGGGAGCACCAGGAAGAAACCACCAGTCTGACTTACTCCTGTGACCTGAGCAAAACCTTGTGTAAGAGCCATGCACTCCGGGCTGCTGCACTGGGAGAAGCACCAGCTGCAAAGGCACTGCAGTGACCACTGATTGAGCAATTCCTGCGCATTCCCTGCCATCCCAGGCACAGCGATACAGAGCCGCAGCAGCAAAAATGCAGGAGACAGAGAATTTAAAAAAATAATAATAAAATAAAAAAAAAAGCCCAAAGGAAACTTGGTACCTTGAAAACATAAAAATCAAGACGGAAAAAGAGCTTTAGAAATGAATGGATCAATACACTACTCATCAATTGAAAACGAGCAAAAGAAGAGCAAGCAGAACCATTAACAAAGAAACCAACGAGAAAGGTGAGCACTCACGTTGGAATGTCGAAAGTAAGGGTTGTCTAATTTGGGAGCGTACTTGTCAAACTGGAAAGAAAAGAGAAAAAAAAAGGCAACAGGTGAGTTTGGTTTTGGCAGTAGCAGACACATCAGGATTTTAACACAGACAAATAATCATGGCCCGTGTGCAGGCGTTTAACAGAGCAGAACTGACTGGTTATTCCATACTCGCTCATCAGGGACATGACTGATTTCCCCAGGCTAATGCAGAGGAGCCCCCAGGCCACGCTGGGCACTCCAAGGCTCACTGCAGAACCCTGTCCCAGGCACTGCATGAACGGGCTCCTGCTCTGGGAAGAGCAGTCCTGATACTGCAGCACAGTGAAACACAGGGAGGTTCAGCTCCAGGTCCAGATCGCTGAACTAGACCACAGACTAGCAGGTAAGAAACATTTTCCATCAGACCCCAACATGTACTGTGGGGCAGCCAATACCAATTCCCAGGTTCCTGGTTCCTGGTTCCACCAGAATTCTTTGGGAATGGGCTGGGTTACTTTAGATACACAAATCTTGATATATTCCCCCCCCCGCAAAAGGGAGAGTTCCTCAGAGAAAAGGTGACTGTAAATTTTTTCCATTCCAACATGGGGCTTTAACACCTCCATGTGTGCAGTCTGTGCCCTGTTTGTCCTGTACCATCTTGGAAGCAAACCCAAAGCACACACACATTGCATTTCTGAACAGTATGTACATTCTGCTGGGGAGGAGGGAACGGGGAAGAAAGCAGGGAAGGGAGCTGTAGGACCCCAGGAAAAGCTGCTTATTTGGCAAGTCAGCTGCTGTTTCACACTCCTCTATATGCAGGAGAGTAGATTTGTAATTTCATTAATTACAGTTATTACTGGAGCCATGTCCCCTCCAGTGTAAATACCATAAATTACCAAACACATGCAGCTGTAATTTCAACACTCTTCTCTGGTGTTGGGATTAGCAGACCTGATCTAGTGCAATACAAGAAGATGTGAGTGAAATATAACAAAGGAGCCTTGCATGTTGTTTTTGGTCTGAAGGCTGACATCAATGGGCAAGGGTGGGAGGGGAGAGAGCTGTTCACAAGCTTGGGTATCACACTTCTTAAATAACAGAGGAGACTTCAGAGAAAAGATTCAGGATTGTTTTACACAGCCCAAGCAAAGAAGGGAAGGTGTTTACACACAAGTACACTGAGCAAACACCTGGGGCTGGATTTTGGGTGGATGATATTGCTTTTAATTGTCCTGCTGCTAGGCAGATTACAACCCAAGAATGTCACTGACCAGTCAGCAGTGGGAAAGAAAAGTGGGAAACACTATGCTCCTTGAGTCCTTGGTAGTTCTTCCCAAAGGCTGCTTTTGCTAGCCTTAAACAGGGTTGTTTCTGCATTTTGGACACAGTGTGAAACTGAGAGGGGGAAAAAAGCTCAATCTTGTGCTTTCAATCTCACAAAGTAATTGCCAGAAATGGGGAGAGAGTGCGTTTTAAAGTACTGACAAAATCCATTTGTAGCAGATCCCTAACAATTTTGTAACAGCTGCAGCAAAGTCCCATTGTGTTATAAGCAAATTCAATGACCAAATGCTTATTACACGGCCGGGAGGATTTCTCCCAGCAGAACCAACCACAGACAAATTAGTGCTTGTTGATGTAATCAAGTAATAAAATGCCTAAATCAATACAGATCAGGTATTAGGAGGAAGAAGGACAGAACTGGTATCAGATGAGATGCTGCACTGTGGTGAGAGCTCTGGGTAAGCCAGCATGGTCTGCCCTGCACCCAGCAGTGGTGGGGACAGTGTTTGGGGCTGGAGGCCCCCATCCTGTGGCATCCTGGTTGGTGTCTTTTGATGTGTCAAGGCAGCTGGTTCTGGGAAAGGGGGCAGAGAAATACACAGCAGGACACACAAGAAGGGAACTAGAGGGATTCTGACTTGTCTCATGGGTGCTGTATCTGCTCACGGGTAGCAGCATGGGGGACCAGGAGGCTTGGTGTGGGGACTCTGGGTGGAAAGGGGGTCCCTTTGGGAGTGCTGGCTTCCAGGTTGGAAATGCAGGGACAGCACACCTGGCTGAAATGAAGAGGGCTGGGTTCTGTTTGACAAGAGTGGGTTAGGCTTTTTGACCAGAGATGCTCTACTTATCCTCACATTTTGGGCTGGGGTACGCACCATGGGAGGTGCAGAGGGCGGCATGAGCGGCGTCTGGGGCAAGCTGGATGGAAAAGGAGTGAATGTGTGCTGGTGGGTGTGTTGGTGCTGATGCGTGTGTTGGTGCTGGTGAAACTCCGCTCTCAGCAGCGGCACCGGGCCAAGTGAGGCAGCGGCCCGGTCCGAACTCTGAACCAAAAACCGGTTGTTCAGCTCTTGCCTGAGCAGTTCGTGATCTAGAGGAGAGAGAGAGAGAAAAAAAAAAGACACAGAGGCCCGTGGGCCTGTGAGTACCACAAAGACGGAGGAGAAAGAGTCAATATTCACCTGGCATTCCCTGTTTCTGCAGGTCATGCTGTGGTGGTTTTCTACGTGAGGACTCATTGGTGGAGGTAAGAGAGATGCCTGTGACAAAGTACCAATCAGAATCCCCGAATGAGGCTGGCAATACATGATTGGTTGGTTGAATGATATCAACAGGCTGGTATCTAAAGACAAGAGAGAACACCATGAGTCATCACAGCAGAAAACATCATCGGGGTTCGCACTCCGCCCGGCCCGCCCGCCGCCCGT
>VYZR01134872.1:0-14401 GCA_013400675.1 Oxylabes madagascariensis
AGTCATCATGCCTCACCTTTCTCATCCAGGGTGATTACAGGAGGGTCAGAGGGATTTTCAGTAGCTGCTTTGTCTTCCACTTTCTCCACATCAGCTGCAGGAAAGAAGGGGAACATGAGATGCACAGGAACAAAGCAAGTCCACAGTTTTGTTCTTCAACCAGTGAAACCCAGTACTATTCTGCAACTTCCCACTGATTCTCTACATTCAAGCCTATTTGTTTCAGGTGAAGTGCTTTGTACCTTTGCTTTCTACTTCCATTGGTTCATCTGGTCTTTCCTTTGCCTCTGTTTCCTCTACTTTTTTTTCATCTGCTTCTGTGGAGTTCACTGGGGATTTTGCTTCCTGGGGCGGTGTCTCCACAGGCTGAGCACACTGCTGAGGACAGTGATCAGTGAGACACAAAGCACAGCAGTGCATGACAACAGAACACAACACAGTTGTTTGAAAAGCAAAGACACACAAAACTGTGAGGCCAACTCTGAGGACCAGAGTTATCTTCAAGTATCACTCTAAAAAGTCATCTCTGCCTCAGCTGAAATGAAGAGGGGGCAGAAGTAGAGAAATTCGCAAGAGAAATTCCAAGGCAAAAAAGCCAAAACTCACCTCCATAGGGGCCTCTGTTTCAGTAGCAGAGGCGCTGAGCTCCTTCTCTGTTTCAGCCGGTTCTCCCTGCTCCTTAGCACTAGCTCCTTCTTCTACTTTTACTCCATCTTCTGTGTATTCCCCACACCAGAGCAGCACAGCAGTCAGAAGAGAAGCAAATCAATGAGGTCTTACCCTGTTACAAAGCCCCCTTCTCTGTTGCTCCCAGAGATCAGGCCCACCAAAATGGAACTAACATGACCCCCCTTTTCCTGCCCACTACAAATGCTGGGCTTCTCACTGGTGCCAGCTCATCCCAGGAAAGCCAGTGTCCTCTCTTGCCTTTAAGGGTTTGCACATGTCTTTGGCAGCCCTCCTAACATGAGAGTAAGTTGATCTGCGTCCACCCCCAGACCCCAGCACCACAGTTCTGGTGAGGGGAACAGCCAGGGTAAGGTCAGGACGCAGGGCTGAACAAGACGGGAGCCCTCACCAGGTGGAGGAACAGGGGCAGGTGTATTCGGCTGCGTATCCCCTGGTGTCGAAGGAGTTGGAGTTTTGGGAGAGGGTGAGCTGGGCTGTGAAAGTTTCTTGTTCTCCTCTATCTCTGCCAGTTCTGGCATACTCCAGCGGCCGTTCACATGCTCAAATTCCTGCACCTGCACAAGAGGGAGAGAAAGATGTATCACTGGAGGAGTCATACAAAGCTCATCCTTACACCTGCAGAGGCAACTGTCTAACTCAAGACTCCAGTGACTACATGATGAGTCAATCCCATGAGGAGTTGTATGGCCGGCAAAGGCCACATTTCTCTGCTAGGCACCCACCTTTTTGCGTATAAGTGACATGACCCCAATGCGAGTGAGGACGTGCTGTCGAGAAAGACCTTCCCGTGGGACCCCATCTGCAAAGGTCTCTGCACCATCAGCTCCAGGTTCACATAAATGGCGCATGAACAGCGAGACATAGGCCCTGCAGCCATGGAGAGACAAGCAATTAGTCCACAAATTGCATTATCTGGAGACATGCTTTGTCAGACCCCTTCCAGCACATAAAGGAAATTACCCTGAGACTCTTAACCCATAGCAACAAGTTCTGGGGCTCCAGGCTCCTTCAAGGGAGAATTTCCTAACAGAATCACTACATACATAGAGGACACACAGCTAACTCAAGAGTCTTGAGCCAGAAACAACCATAAACCCAAGAAAGACTCTGGGAGAGTATTCATTACATGCTTGTAGAGCCATGCCACTCCTATAAAAGCATTTGCTTTTGGTGACTGAAGAGTCAGGTCCAAGTAAGAGAGTTAGCAACAATCCCAGCTTATACTTCATTCTCCCACAAAGAGTCAACCAATACATTAAGGAAACGCAGTCTCCAAGAAAAGGCCCAATTCTCATTCTTTCCCAAAAGGACTAGTTGGTGTCCGTCTTCTATTCCTGCTTAATGCAGACTCACTTGAACTCTTTCTCTGACTTGCCACGGAGGTCCCGGACAAGCCACTGAGTGGTGAAGGCATCCTGAGGTGGCATTCCATAGCGCATGATAGCATTGAGGAAGGCTTTCCGCTGGCGAGCGTTGAAACCCAACACCTAGAATGAAGGGAGCAGACAGACAGATATGGCAAGAGGAATACAGGAGCAGCTGGGACGCAAATGCCTTCTCTGGTACAACTTACCTCGATGTTCCCTCCCACACGGGCCAGTAAGGGAGGCAGAGGCTTATCCTTATCATTTCTTAGGCCCTTGCGGCTAGGCCGACGAGCTGCTGAAGAGAGAAATGCAGCTAAGTAAAGAGACAATGCACAGCATACTGTTGTGTGAATACTGCCCCAGCAGGAGAGCACCACAGAATGTATGAATCACCCAAATGAAGTCCCAACTCTTTCCACACTCAAAGCAACCCAGGAACTCTGGCTCCAGTAGAACTTACCTTCAGACCTCTCATCAAAGTCCTCGTCTCCTTCTTCAGAAGCAACTGAATAGTCTGACTGATTATCTGACTGGTCATCCTGCCAGTCTGAAAGAAAAACAGCACGTGAGCCTGAGACGCTACTCCGTTACTTCCCAGCAACATATACTTACACCCGTTTTTCCCTCAGGGTCCCGAGGATTTGTACCTCTATCCTCCTGCGAGCCATCGTTGTAGTTAACTTGCTTGCGAATACGTTTGCCCTTGCCCAGATTCCTGGCCAGATCCTCCTGTTGTTGCTCATAATGGTGACGGAGAAGTTTCTCCCAGTAATCAGGATCCACAGATTCCTCCTGCTTAATAATCTCCCGTTCAACCTCCTCTTCCTCCTGCCACAGAGGTAACAAATTTAGGGCCCTGTGCTCCAAGTCCCAGCCTGTCATAGGAGATATATGCCTGCTCGCTTTGCCTTAAAAGCTTGAGAGCTCAATTAACTTAATTGGTCCTCCATCACTCAGGAAAAAATATTAGCTGGCATTCACCTCATACTCACCCCCATCTCCTCCTCACGAACCACATACTGGGCCACCTTGAAGGAGCTGAGATATTCATTCATGCCCTGAAGTTCTGTATCTTCTGTTTCATCCTGGTTCCGATCCAACAGACGCTCAATTGCTTTGTCATCATAGTGGATGACACTGCTGTCCTCGCCTTCTTTGTTATCCCCTGAAGGAAGAGTACAGGCAGCATTGCTGTATGGATCTCAACGGACTACGAAAGGGAATGCCACCCTAGACCCTCTTTGTAGAGCTATAATCAGCACTGTGTCTACAGTCTCTCACTAAATAAGGAGCCAGATCTCCCCACCCCCTTCAGTTCTACTCCCAGGCACTCACCCCCCTCAGTAGCCTCATCCTTGAAGAGCTCTTCAGTGCCAAATTTAAGAATGTCATCAAGTTCCTGTTTGGACATGGAGCCTGTCTTGGAGCCCAACCCTGGTCTCACTACCAGATGAGTTAGCATCATCTTCTTCTTGGCCACCTGAGTGATTCGCTCCTCCACTGAGGCCCTTGTCACAAAGCGGTATATCATCACTTTCTTGTTCTGTCCAATTCTGTGTGCACGGCTGAAGGCCTAGAAAAGAGATGTGCTCAGAACAATCCAGAGCTGCACAAGCAGTAGTCTGATATACCCCACCTACCTCCACGTTGGCTCTTAGCATTAGTGAAGGCTGTGTCCTAGAAGATCCTTCCACTGTTTCACTTCCCATCTCCACCCATCCTCACTGCTCTCATTTTGCTATTTCTAGAGGGGAAACCTTTCACTCCTTCACTCTTTCTGATGATTTAATTTCTCCTCTTCCTCAGGATTACTCCATAGTGAGTGATCTCATTCAGACTCACCTGGATATCATTGTGGGGGTTCCAGTCTGAATCGTAGATAATCACAGTATCTGCTGTGGCCAAGTTAATACCAAGACCCCCAGCTCGAGTTGAAAGCAGAAAGCAGAACTGCTGAGCTCCAGGAGCTTAGATTAAAAACAAGAGAACAAAAGTAATCAAGGGAGTGTGCAGTACTCAAAGAAGAATTTGTAACTGACCCACAACACCTGACAGGGAATTGCTACTAATTCAAGATTCCAGGAAAGCAATAGAAGACTTGGGGCACAACAATCCCATGATGAGCGTTAAGCACATACAAGGCAAGCTTTCATTTTACTGAAAAAGTAGGAGACTCTATACCATTGAAGCGATCAATAGCCTCCTGACGCATGTTCCCTGTGATTCCTCCATCAATCCGCTCATATTTGTACCCTTCGTGTTCCAAAAAATCTTCTAGAAGGTCCAACATTTTAGTCATCTGCAGATCAGAAAAACACCACCACAGAAGAGTGAGGGACAAGCGGATACCAGGTCAACAGATTTCTTCCTCAGAAAAAGTATTCCAGGCCTAAAGGTTTTTCTCCATATACCTGAGAGAATATGAGCACTCTGTGCCCTCCTTCCTTCAGGTTCTTTAACATCTTCTGGAGCAGTAACAGCTTTCCAGAGGCTCGAATGAGTGCACTACCATCATACATGCCATTTGGCATTTTCGGAGCTTCCTAAAAAGACAAAGAGAAAGAAGGAATAAGGGGCAAGGAACAAAAACAGCTCGAAGGGATGTAACTTGGTCTTAGTCCCCAGCTGAAGCTGGCTCACACCTGGTCACTTAGCTTGGCACAACCACAAGGTATAGCACTGCCCCTATGGAACACCTGTGCCTGTTCTCTTGCAATTTGACTCCTATATATCCCTCCTCTTTTCTTACTTAGTCCCCACTCTTACAGTCTTCACCACCTCACATGAGTCAAAAGATAGCTCCTGCCTGTCATATAAATGTGCTGGAAAAGAAATGGCCTTCCAGCATGTTGGGTCTAAATAAAAACAGGATGAAAAAAAACACACAGAAGCAAAAAGAGAGAAATGGGAACCCCTCCATGCCTCACTTAGGGAGCTAACTGGCTTCCTGGTAACAGCCAGCAGGGAATTTGCTTATACAGAATAAGTGACTGGACATACCATAGCAGCCACAGGAAAGAGGTAGGGGTGGTTACAGCACTTCTTCAGATCCATAACAACATTGAGCAATGAGACTTGGTTACCACCACCCCGTGCATTCAGTGCCTCGAAGTTTCTTGTCAAAATGTATTTATAATATTTCCTGAAAACAAAAAAGAAAATAAAACAACTCAGACAGTTGTCATGAGAATGACTAACCTACTCTTCTCTGCACAGCTTCTGGCATTACCTGCCAGCTACCTAGGCTCTGCCAGTGGCACTCACTATCTCTTTATCCCTTACATCAGAGCACAGGATTAGTCCTTCCTCTGCTCCAGTGGCAGCCCACTGTGCAGAAAACCCTGTAGAATAAGGATAAGGCTGTTGCAGCATCCCCTTTGAAACTGCAGAGCAGAGAAACGGTAGCTCAACAGCAGGTGCTCTCTTCATCCCCACACTCACTTCTGCATGGGACTCAGCTCCACTCTGACAATGAGTTCAGTCTTAGATGGCATATTCTTGAAAACATCAGCCTTGAGACGCCTCAGCATATGCGGGCCCAGCATGTCGTGCAGCTTCTTGATCTGATCTTCCTTGGCAATATCCGCAAACTCTTCTAGGAAGCCCTCCAAGTTACTGCAGGGAAACAGACACTCAGCAAACGGCACAAAGGAAAAAGAGCAAAAGAGCAAGTGAGGGGAAAGGAATGACAAGACAGGCAGGCTGACTCGCACTGCAAGACATACTGGAATCTCTCGGGCGTCAGGAAGTTCAGCAGGTGGAACAGTTCTTCCAGGTTGTTCTGCAGGGGAGTTCCTGTAAGCAGCAGCTTGTGTTGGAGGGAGTAACCATTCAGCACACGGAAGAACTGGAAAAGACAGAGCAGGAAAAAAAGTGGGAAAATAAACCAAAACACACGCACAAATACATCAAAGGCTTATTAAGTTATAGGCTTACAAAAAAAAATTCTAGAAAGAAAGTTGACACCAATCTCAGGTTCAGTTTAGATCACATCAGCTGTTTGGACAAGAGTTCCAAGTAGTTCACATTCCAGTCAGGGTTACTAGACTGATCTTATTTGGATCATTGTTTTGCATAGCTAAACCATGACTGCAGCAAATCCTCTGAGCCATCAGGTGCTAGTAGGTTTCCTTTGCTCTTACAAGTTATAATCTCTTTCAGACCACAGATCATTTCTAGACTGCTGTACTATGTATTTTTTTTTTTTTTGCTAAATTAATGTTCCACATTCCTACAACTACTCTGCCTTGAGAATTCTAGAAATAACTAAGTCACTCTTCCTAGTCATATCACTCCTGGCAGTGTTCCAGAGCTCTGAACAAGCAGAGGAGAAAAAGAGCTAAGGGTTTGCCAACGTGTCTTAAAGGTAATTTGCTCTGGTTTTCACAACAATGAAGTAATTCCAGACAGATGTAGTGTGCAGTTAAAGTACTGCACTAAAAAGCACAAGTGTACCATGTTCACCTGCACAAACTGATGGTAAACATGAATTTATTTATGAGCTTAGCCATTTCTTTGCTTATCTTACACTTAGCATGATACAAGGTCAAACTTAATGAAAGCAGCTGTACTAGACGGCAAACAAAAAACAAATCACTTGTGTTTTGGTTATTGCACCAGAGGAGTACTTCTAATGGCCTCCACAAGGACTTATCTTTCTATGTAGTTATAGTTAAAAATATTCTTATTTTGGAAGCAAATGTGGAAGTTACTGATTGTATCTGCAAAACTTTAGAAGATAATCCAAATTTGTCAAGAAGCATCTGATCTATCTATCTTGCAGCCAAACACCTATAAGCTGTTCTTATATGACAGGAAACTGCTGTAGAAAAAGATTTAATGGTTCTGCATAGTGTCACAGAGTAACCTTGAGCCTTTACATCCTCTTTCAATTAATGAATATTAATAGTAAGCATTCATTCCTGCTTCCAATGGTTTCAATGCTAAGCATAGAATGGCATCCAGTCTTAGTGCCTACAACAAAGTAAGATCTAGAAACTGAACTGCAAGCACAGCTGTGATGTCTCAGGAAGATGCCTCATGCCAAGATCCAAAACACTAAAGCCATTTGAACAAAACAAACAAAAAAAGAAATTAAGCAGCAATTTTGTCTTACAGTCTCCAAGAACCTCTAAAACCAGCTTTCCAATAATAATTGTTTTTGGTGTACTGAGCACTAGAACCCAGCTGAAGACAGACGAATCAATACCAGAACTAAGGCACAAGGCCTAGGGAGGCGCTGGATTAAGAAAGTACAGTCAAGTCTACTCAATTCAAACAAGCGTAGTTAAGGTGCAGCCTGATATTAAAGCAGCTGTATGACTTTCAGCACCTACCTAGGCATTTCTGAACACCTCTGCCCACCTTCAATTTCTGTAGCACCCAATTAGTTCTGCTACAAAGCCAGATGTATGCAGAGAGCAAGCCTACTCTGGAAGTGGGGTAATTCTGCTCATGGAGCATGTTTTATGCTCAGCATGGTAAACCTTTCCAGAATACAGGTGGTGCAGGTATGTGATCTGCATTCAGAGAAGTCATTTTGTATTTGAGAGCAACAACCACACCCAGGTTTTTCTATTTTTCAGTCTACATCAATTGCCCATTCATGTGGAAACAAAGCTATTTTAACCAGTGATCTGTATAAGTAATCTTGTTGCCAATGATGATTGATCTCCAAATGCAGGCTGTTAATTTTTCTTTTTAATAACATATCAAATTTACTACTGAACAAATGACTAAGAGCTGTCTCTCTCCCCTGCAACATATGCCATGCCCATGAACCACCTATGCTTCTCTGTACCTTAGACTGATTGTTCTTCAGTCTGTGAGCTTCATCCACAATGAGACAGGCCCAGTCAATAGAGCCCAGTATGGCCATGTCAATTGTGATCAATTCATAGGAGGTGAGAAGCACATGGAACTTGACAGCAGCCTCCTTCTGCAAAGGAAAAGGATGAACACGTAAGGGATAGAGGATGCAGTGTTCCTCCACCAAGTTATCCTGACGAGCCCTGGTCAATGCCACATCAAAAACTTTCACACCCCCAGTCTCCTGTCACAAGACTCTAAATGCTGCCCAAACCATTTTAGCCTCTAAATTCCCTATTGCTCTCAACACATGTAAGACTCCTCAACCCCCTCAGTACCTGCTACTTTTGGACAGATGCCAAATACTCTAACAGAGATGTTTAACAAGTAAGTAGTGAGTAGAAGCATGTTAAGAGAATTGAGATTTGGAGAAGAGTGGCTCATCAGAAAGCTAAGACTTCAAAAGATAGCTTACCATGGAATTTTAAGTTACTATTAGTACTTAAAGTTGTTCCATTTCAAAAGGAAGGACATTAGTCTATCTGCTTCTGCCATTGAAAATGCTTCAGCTTCCATCTTGGTTTTACTAGGAAGACTTAAGTTCTACAAAAAGTAGCCACCTAGGTCAGACTCTTCCTTCCTGTCTGGGCACAAAATGCAATTTCTCATGTGTCTGGGTATGGCCTGTCAGCCAATTCCTCAGGATGAAAAAGTTCATACTTTTTTTTTATATTTGTCTTCTACACATAGTGGCAATTCTGATATCAACTTAGATCTGTAGAAAAGATGCACAACTTCACAGGTTAAGTAGGGAAGACAGAGGGACTTGCCTAGGGTCAGAATTACTTCAGTCAACTATCTTTCTCCAGTACAGACTAGCAGGAGTGTTTAAACAGTCTACAGCAAGAGTCTTAACGCCCACTTGTCATCAATTTGCAATTATTTCCCCTTGGAAACTACAAGCATAATCATTTCCCAGGGACAGCAGAGCATCTGAATCTCAGCTGCTGAAAGCCAGCTGAGTGCATCTCAATTCAGACTTTTGTTACAGCAGAGTTCTGTACCTTCATCCGGGATGCTTTTTTGCCTCCACGTATGGCATTATCCTCAAAAGTGAACTCATTCTCACGGATGATGGCCCGGCTGTCTTTGTCCCCGACGTAGGTCACTACATACATATCTGGGGCCCACATCTCAAATTCTCGTTCCCAGTTGATGATTGTGGACAGTGGTGCACTCACCAAGAAGGGACCCTTTGAGTGGCCCTACAAATAAGAGGCAGTAAGAGCATTAGATGACTGCAATCACTAATACAGGCAGAATCTCCCTGGGCAGTGACCTCCCAGCTCTCACCTCTTTGTATAAGGAATACAGGAACACTGCTGTCTGCACAGTCTTTCCCAGACCCATTTCATCAGCCAAGATTGTATCTGTGCCCTGGGCCCACGAGAAGCGCAGCCAATTCAGCCCTTCCAGCTGGTAGGGATGCAAGGTCCCCCCTGTTACATCGAGGTACTCTGGTTGCCGGTCATATTTCACTGTTGGCTATAGTGGAAAGAAGGAAAAGTTGGAAACATTTTACTCAGACAACTAACAAGAGTCCTTTCTTAGCCATTATATTCACTAGGACAGATGAGGCTTCACAGATGACAACCAGACTAGCACCAAACCCAATTTCCAAATGGCCAAAGGCATCCAACAAGAAGCCTTTTTTTTTTTGTAAAACCCTTTCACTGAGAGCTAGGGAGTCTGACCCAATGAACATGGTGGACCTTTTTGTCTGAAGGCTCTCTAGTACCATTTATTCTTTGAGCTACGAGGGAGCTCTAAATCATATGCTGCTCACTCTTTGGTTTCCTGTTTACCTGCAGGCACCCCAAAATAAGCAGCTCTATCAGACGGCTCCAAAGCAAAAACCAGTAACTTACATCTACTGTGGGAGTCTCAGGGGGTCTTTCCAGTTTCCGCATCTTCACTTTCTTTAACTTCTTACCAGGCCTGCCCTCTTCACCTCGCATCAGCTCCCTGTGCAGACAGTTCCAAGTACACGTAAGTTTAATGGCTTTTTATTAACAGATCGAGAGAAAACTATTGCAGACAATAGGAAGGCAATCACCCAACTAAAACAGGCTCAAGAAAACAGGGCTGGAACCTTCCTGAACTGATAGAGAGGCACAATTAGAGAGGTTCCTGCCCAAAGGCATAAGGAGTCAGCAACAAGAAGATGCTTTTTGCCCATTTCCATCTATTAATCCAGCCAGTGCTGGAGGCTGACTTACTGCAGTACTTTCGCTTGAGGCAGGAAAAAGAAAACAATCTCTAGATACTTCTCCTACCTGTGATTCCAGTAGGCTTGCTTGTAGAGGTCATAATCTTGAATATCCACATCTTCACTTTCCCAGGATGCCTGATCATAGGGTAGGTCTCTCCATTTAATCAAATAGTGGACATTCCCCTTCTTATCCACACTGCAGAAGAAACCAGTAAGTCTCAAGCACAGTGAGATGGCAGTATTCCCCCAATCCATTCAGATGGAAGGGACAGACTCAGTGAAGCAGCAGAAACAGCAGAACAACAACGTATGCCATACCAACAAAAAACTCCCACTGTTTCTTCCCAGTCATACTGCAATTTAGCTCATCCTCTCTCCCTTAGCCTTGCTTAAGGTCTTTGTTGAAAATCCTCTTTGTTACACACCCTACCTATGATTAAGGATCCTGTGGATCATCATCCACTCTGGCTTGATCCCATATCGATAGAAACGCTCCTCCATCTCAGCGTATTTGGGGTCCTTGTTTTTTCTCTTTCGGCTTTTCTCTTCTTCCCCTCCAAAGTCTCCTGAGGGTGGCTCATCCATATCATTTTTACGTTGGTAGTTACGAAACATGACCTGGCAGTGCAACTCCAGCTGCAGTAAGGACACAAGCAGTCAGTAGGTGTTTCAGCCTCAACCGTCCACCCTTATACCATCGTTAGGTTCCTCCACTCACCTGCAGCTCTGACACCCAGGAGCAGTGCCAGTAGGACATGCCCTGCCACTTGACAAAGAACTGCCTTTCAGGCCGGCCCTCCAGAGGCTTCGGGGGTGGGGCATTAGGGTCTGCATCAGGCGGACGTGGCGGTGTGGGGCCAACTGGGGGCTGACCCCATTTCCAGATCAAGATCTTCTGCACCTTTCCTTTCAAAGCTGGGCACTGGGAAGTTAAACAGAGCTTTATGCATCTCAGTGTACGTACTCTAACATGGAAGCACTGAGCAGCAGAAACAGAGTCACTTTTATGGTTTCAATACACAGATGGAATTTGCTAGGCCTGACAAGCCCAGTAGTCAGCCCAACTACAACTTCATTTAAAGTTTGTGCAAAAAACATTCTGCTGTAGAACTAAGGGCCCAACATAACCAGCTTTTTTTTCTTCATCACCTTTAGGTTTTTATCACCAAATGAAAGCAATTAACACCATTTATACTACCTGTTTCAAGAACTTTTCGGAAAAGCATGGTATTTCTCCTAACCATCTACTAAGAAAGGTCTTAGCATTACAAAGCTTACAACAGTGCAAAACCAGTTTGTCTCAGCATCAGTTTAAATTACTTTAAGCACTGAATTTGCTTGCACTTGTTCTCCTGCTTCTACACACATACAGGAGCATAAAGTGATCCCTGGCATGCTGGACCAAAAACTGTCCAACTACAGGTGAACAAATCTCATGAGATCCAAAGGCTGTAAACCTGGTTCTTCCCACAGTCTGGAGAAAGCAATCAATCAAGGCACAATACCACCACAAAAAGTCAGGCCTTTAAGCTTTATGACAAAAGTGTATGAGGCAACAGAGTCTTCAAAGGACCATGTATTTCCATAGAAATATGATGATCCAAAGGGATTAGATCAATCACCTCTTGTAGCAATAGGAGAATGGTACTAGCAGAAACTCACAGTGCATCGAGGACACAGCCATTCTCCATTGGGAATCTCAGGCAGTGGGGGATTCAGACAGTGGATGTGATAGGATGAAGGACAGGCATCACAGCACAGTAGCTCTCCTCCATCCTTGCAGACTCTACAGAACTCCATATGGTGGTCATCCTCTTCCTCAGCATCCCCCACTACATCCTCCAGGATTTCCTCACCTTCAGAGTTATCCTCCTTTGCTTCCCACTGAATGCCCTCTTTTTCCTATGGGAGGGGGAAATTAGAAAAACAAAGTGAATATTTCATTACCACAGAAACAGCCCCAGGTCACTTGACATCCCCCTCATGGATGATCCCTTGCACCGTTTCAGGAATCCAATACTCACACAGTGTGGGCAGCTCCATTTGCCTTCTGGAGCTTTCTCCATGTCTGGGTCCAGGCATACCATGTGGTAGGCACGAGGGCAGGTATCACACAATATAATTTCTCCTCCCTGCTGGCACACCTCACAGTAGTCCTGGTGATCAGTCTCATAGCCATCCACAGCCACTGTGGAGTCCTCCTCACCTGCAGAGGGTGATGAGGAGTTACTGTAGTACAAGCCACAGGTACGGGTTTCCTATGGCCAGGCAACAGCCTACATAGCCATCTAGAGATCCAGAATACAACACTCTTACTCTAGATAAGTAAAAAGGCTGAGAAGGAAGACCTGATATAAGACCAAAATAAGTCCCTTTGTGCCCCCTTCCACCCATTAAATAAAAGGTACAGTTAAGGCCAGGAAAACTCAGCACTGCATCTGTTTTCCTAACAAAAAACTTCTGAAAACCTTTCTTATTCAAAATAATATCAGCTTCTTCCTTCACCATCAATTCTCCCTCAAGTATGCTATTAAACATCAAAACTCCACACAAATATCCCTCTAATCTTTCTACACACTTAGCTATGCTTGTCTCCAACTGCTGGCAAGCATCTATACCTTTCTTTTTCTTCTTCCCAGCCTTGAGTTTTTTGCGACTGCGGCTACTGCGGCTCGTAGATCCATCTGAAACAGAGTAGCTGTTGATGCTGGCATCATCAAAGTCTGACTCCACATCCAGATCATCATCTTCACTCTGAGGCAGGAAAGAGAAAAGCTTTGTTACTCAGACACACACGCTGAGGAGCAGCCATCAGACACACACCCCAGCATCACTATCACATCATGACACCCTCCTCACAAGGTCAAGAAAGAAGCATCACTTACTGATGATCTTTTACGCTTGGAACCAAATCCTCCCAGTTTGATTTTCAGTGGTGCCACCTTCTTTGTTTTCGGTTTCTTGATATCAGGAATACGAGGACTGGCCTTTGGCTTCCGCCGGGCATTGGGTCCTGGGAACACAGGAGGCAGAGTCAGGAGAGCTATTGCCTTGCCACCACTCACAGTCTATCCTCCTGCCAAGACTCTTCATCTCACCTTTGCCCTCCTTTGTCTTGGCTTTCCTGAGTGGCACATCTACGGGGGGCTGTGGCAGGACAGCATCCACGTTTGTCACCATACTCTCAACTACTGCAACAGCTGCAGCTGCAGCAGCTGCCACCGATGCACCTGAACTTCCCTTGAAGGGGTTGTTTGTGCTGAACTCCCTCCATTTGGCTCCCAGTACCATCATCATCTTCGACACTGCTATTTTAGGGTTCTTAGCTGCGATAAGTGGCCTGTGTACAGTTAAGGAAGGAAAAAAAGGTTACTGAACTACCCTGAAATCTAGATTATTTCTCCCCACTGCCACCCCCATCAGCACCTTTATCTCAAACTACATTCCTTTCTAATCTCTGATCTTAACAGCCAATGATTCTCCCTACTCTCATCCTTTACTCTATGTGAAAGATGGAAGTGTTCCAGCGCTTGGAAAAAAGAGATGGAATTTAGCACAGTAGGGAAGAAAGGGGACTAGGAGAACCTGCATCATCTCAATGACTGAACACAAAAAAGGTGGGGATCAATTATTTTACTGTTGCTTCAGTTTGCACTCTAGGTACTACATTAGCGTGCACTGAGGTTCCAAAATCAAGGAATCTAGTTTTTGTCCCATCTCTTTTTTTGTTCCTGAGTAATTTCAAGTGTAGGCTTGTAGCTCACCTGACAAACTGGCTGAAAGCTTTGTAGTTGGTGAGTGTGCGGTAATCCTCCTCTGTGAAGACGTGATCAATATCCTCCATGCCCCAATCTTCCAGGAGCTGAGCAGATGACTTTGGCTCCTATGAAAAGAGAATCATGGCAACTCTGAGCAGAACTTCCACACATCTTCCACATTCCACAGATGACCCAGGGATTTTTTTTCCCCTGCCATCTGCTTATTACTACCATAGGACACAGCTGCAACAGCAGGTCAGTGGAAATGGGAAAAGTACTTGGATTCAATATAAATTCCATGTGTGCTTAAAGCAGTAGAGAGCAAAGAATGCAAGGTGGGAAAAAGGTCAAGCCAAGAGGGTCTAGTGTAAGAGAGCACACAGTCCCTGTGCAATCACAAAGGGAGAGCACAATGATCCCCCAAATCAGATACATGGAATGAGAAGCAAGCACTCAACAGGGTAGTTTGCTACCTTTGAGTCATCATCTTCTTCCTCCTCTTCCTC
>VYZR01134887.1:0-16704 GCA_013400675.1 Oxylabes madagascariensis
TTCCTGTGATTCAAAAGGGACTGCATGTACTCAACATTCATGGTGTGGACCTGGCACAAGATACACACCCTCTTCAAGAAAGGATACTGTTGGTCTGATGGGAACATGGCAAAGCAACCAAAAAGCTGCCTTCTGCAGTTTCTTCATGAAAATTGGAAAGCCACTGGGAAAAGCAGACGAGGGGACCATTGCTGCCCATACAGACCTGCCTGGAGCCTGACCCACACATCACCTTAGACCTGGGACCCAGCAACGCTGGTTTTAAACCTAGAAGGACCTGTAAGTTGCTTGGCACACCTGTGTAAAGATTATCTTTAATTATTTTTAAGTGTTGAATTGTGGAAGGACATAAAGGTTTGGACCAACCCTGAGTTATTAGAATGACATTCACAATGAGGCCCATGGAAAGGGCGTCCCACCACACATCTGCTGCGGGGCAGTTTTGTGTCTTTCTCTTTGGCACTAGGCCACTCCAGGAGCTGGCATCGAAGGCCCCCTGCACTGCAGGGCTGGAGCCAACAGCTGGGGGTCTCTTCCTCCCTTGGCCCAAACAGGGAGACCTGTCCCTGCCCACGTGAGAAGGCAGAAAACACACAAACACCATGGTGTGAATCTGGAGAGCACTGGCATGGAGAGGACAAAACTGCAGGTCAACTGTTGCTTTGTACTTAATGACACTTGGTCTGCAATTCCAATGTTCTAGCTCCTGAGAGGTCAAATTAGACTTTTATTATAAGTTAATGTAGCTTTTAAATATATCTCCTAGAGAGGTGTATTACATGCTACAGGCTGGTCTGACTGCAGAAATGGGAAATGTGATTCTCCACACCAAGAACTATTTCCATTTTAGGTTATATCAAGCCTCTGCAAACCTATTCAGCTCTTATATCAGAGTGCCTGTATTGAAATTAAAATAAATTTCTTGTATTTGGTATAGATATATCATTTCTCTGGCTTTGTATGTGGGAACCCTGATGCTTTCCTGGCAGAAGTTGAAAGTTCCTGCCATTTACAGACCTGTGCAAAAACTGACAGGTATAAAATTCCCTGCTGGTGCCAACTTAATGCCATTTTTCTTTTGCAATCAAGGATCTAAACACACACACAAATTTTCTATAACTATTGCCAAAGCCTTGGGGGTGTTCCAGTCTCCCTTTTCTCCAGGGTTTCACTGAGACTTGCCATTTTTTGACAACAGGCAATGTCATACTGAAAGACTAGAGCCTGAGCAGAACAAACCCTGCAGCCCTAACTGGCAGTACCAGATGACCTCCCTTTCAGGTTAGCCTTTTCCTCAGGTTTCTGCATGCACATCCCTGTGTCTTTATTCAGGATGTTCCCACTGCCAAGTGCAACATACAATAACTACTTTTCACTGTATTGATGGCACTTCCTCTAAATCACAACTAGATATCCTTCTTCCACTTCCAACAACAGAAACAAAGAAGGCTTTCCTTAATTTGTGGGTAAATATGAAGAAAATAATATTCTCTGGAGATCATAGTCCCCACATTTTCCTTTATTTGTTTTCAAATTGAATGTAACTGAAATATATAACCTAAGGACTTTTCCCTTGTCCTTTCTTGTAGTTAAAATCCAGTATTTTCCCATGTCATTTTGGTTTCACTACACAGCAGATACATATTATCAGCAGCAATTTAAATGAAGTTTTTAAAATGCTGGGCAATTTCTTATGTTACTTAGTAAAACTTTATTTGTAATCAGTGTTTCATAAGTCTTATCAACAAAAGTCTTTTGAGTATTGTCTTGTTGTTGCTGCTTTTTCAATGCAAGTTGCATGTGAATAGGAAGGAAGGAGCCCCAGAGCTCCATTGCCTCTTTGCTGCTGTGGGATGGATGGCTGGATGCTCTGTCTCTGGTCCTTCTTGCCCACCTTCAGCTCCGATCCAGCCTGCCCAATGTCCCAGGAGCAGAAAGAAAACTCCACCAAGAGGAGCTCAGGGCACCTCCATAAGGTTTGGTGAGAAGAGGAGGTGGTTGAAAACACAACAGCTCTGTTGCATCATTGGCCCCAGGCAGCAATTCCAGGGAGCTGTGCACGCACAGAGGATGCCTGATGGGATTCCCAGACGTTCTGGCTTCCACTCTTGCCCATAGTTTCAAGTAAACAGTTTGATACACTTCCCTTTTCAATTCCTGTTTCCCTTTGCAGGCACATGGGTAACACGAACTCACATTCCTGAGACAAGAGGGCAAAACCAGCCAAATTGGTTGTGCCTTAAAACACTGTTTTCTATTCTTTGCTTCCTTTCTTTCCCTCTCCCGTTGCATGTGTGTTGCTGTTTCCACAGCAGTGACTAAATATTGACATGCAGCAACATTCACCAAACGAGAAAAACGAGCACATGAATAAATATGGACTGAAACTGAGGGCTTTCCAGTGGCAGGGTTCACTGGCCTCCTCCAAACCATGGGTGCGAGAAAACGCCTACAACCCACCACCTCTGCTTGGGGCAGTGGGGATTTCCAGGCTGCCAACCCACAAAATTCAAAGCTGGCTGCTGACGGCACTGGATGCTATCACTGTGAATTTGAGGCTGGAAATGCTACTCCTATTAACTGATCATCAGGGAAAGGCCTCTTCCCATTTACTCCTAAGTATCCATGTGAATAGTGTGAATTTACAGTGTTTGCAACAGTCTCCATCCATCCACTTGCCTGCATTCCCCAGCAGGTCTTTTCACTGAGTTACTTTTTGGACATAAATCTTAGCTGAGATGCAACACCAGGTTTTCAGCACGATCTTGGTTTTTTTCCCAGTTCTACAGCTGGACTGGAGGCTGAGGGGGTTAAATGCTTGCTCAGGTTCAAAATATCAGGCCGGGGCTTAGGTGGGATTAGAGCCCAGGATGCTTAGAGTTTAGTCCTTGCCTTCACTAACCATTTCTCAGCCACGTGGTCTCACTGGATGCAAGAAAAACTTGTTCATGCCATCGGGGTGTGTAATTCTGGAGCTGCACGCACCAGCAAATGATTTGTCTAGAAAGAAATGTAACCAGTTTCCAGTTAAAATTCAGCTTTGTGTTACCCTTGGCATAAGATTTGTTAGAGTTTAGGATCATTGGGATGAGAACAGCTCAGCGATCAGGAGATCCATTTCATGAAAGACGTCAGGTTTTAAAATTTGGTTTCAGTCCAAGCAAAAATGAACACAGAAAACGTTGCGGCTTTCCTTGAAATCTCTTCTAGGTTTCTCCTCAACGAAATACATAGATTATGTTCTACAAGCCCTTTGTTTTCTGGCATAATTTCCAAACCTTGTCTCATTTAGACATAAATTTTTGAGTGTATCCCAAATTTTTCCACATCCTTTTGAAGAGTAGATCCAAGGCTGGACAGACTATTCTAGAAGTGGTCTCACTAATTCTTCACGCAAAGATAATACAATTTTCAACTCCCCTGATAATCTCTTCTTTTGGAGTTTGAATGCTCTTAGCCACAGTTTTGTACTGATTCTTTTGTGCTCCCCAATTCCCTTCTAATGTTTTTAGAACTTCATGTCTTGGAAATGGGACTTCCAGTCTTCACATTGGCTGTTTGGTTTTTCATTTGGTCAAATTTGAGTGCATATTGATAAAACAAGCCAGAGCTTCATTCTTGGTACAGTACCACATTCCCTTGTTGAGCCACTTCCAGTGCTGTTCCTACTTAAACCTGCATTTCGTTTAATATCCTTAAGAAGGAAACTGGATGGTATTTGGTCAAGGGTAGGATGCTATCAGAAACAGCCCCATTTCATCACAGTTTCTAATTTACAAATATTTTGTGTTCTGTCAGTTCCCTAATTGCATTCAACTTAAGAAATGCTACACTGCTTTGTAGAGTGCTCAGTCTTTTTGTCAGTGTCGTGCAAATAAACCTTATGCTCTACTGTAGGAAACTCTCTATATTATATCAGAAGCATTTTTATTAATGAAGCTTGTAATTTCATTTTTAAAAGTTAGTTTGACAAAACCTGTTTTCCATACAATTGTGCTGACTGGAACAAAATATGCTGTCTTTAAATTCTTCAATGCTTGTATCCAGTATCAGTCTCTTCACAACTGAACCCAGAATCAACATCTGATTAACTGAGTTAATATCACCTGGGATTTTCCATCTACCCCTGTTCAAATGTTGGCACTTTTTGCAATTCTCTTCAGTCTTGTGGAATTCCCCTCATGTTCCAAAATTTCCTTAAATCTAACAGTAGCAGGTCATACAGCTCCACTTCCGCTGATTTTAAAGCAGCCGACTGCTTCCTATTGAAAGTTTTCCCTGGTTTCTGATGGACCAGAGATGATGGCATTATTGCTGAAAGATAGAAATATGCCTTCTTTCTTTTAAAAATCAGATCAGAAATAGGTATGCGTGAGTTCTTCCTGACTGAGGGGCTCATCCTTCTTGCCTATAATGGAGTTCATTTCTTCTAGATATGTTTCTTAGTTTTCCATTGCTATTCTTACTTTCTGCAGAGCTTCATATTCAGTCTCTGTGCACAGCATGATGTCGTATTACCTGACCTCCCCTGGACTGCATGTTTCAATTACCTTTATTAAAATAGACCTTACTTTATAAATTAAGTACTTTATGTATGCCTTTGCACTCTTCATTTCACTTACAGATACTTGTGCATAAACAACTTGTTCCACTGCCAGATTTTTGGGTTTAGACAAGTATGAGTAGGTGTGAGTAGGATCTGTCTGACTCACAGAAACGTGTATTTCCATCCAATAACCAGCATGAAAGCCCAGTATTCAAAATTCGTTTCTGTTGAGTGCAGAGAGTAGTTTTCTGCAACAGGATGTTTTAGTTTTGCCAAGCCAAGAAAGCTGTCTGAAGCTTATCTCATCTGTCTGATCATATTTTTCACTGAGAAAGGTATGAGTCTCCTTTATCAGCTCATGTTATGGCGTAGATATCCACAGAGATTCTGAGTGATGCCCATCAAATTCAATGGAGAGAGGTATGGCTTCCTATGTCTTGAACACTGCTACAGGTGGTGCCTGTTGGAAACTTACCCAGGCTTTGCAGAAATGGGTAAACTCTTTTTTCTTAATCTGCTCCTAAGCAGAGCCTTCGCCTCTTGCTGATGTCACACAGCCAAATCTCTGACTGTGGGTTATTTGCAGATGATGGTGTGTGATTTACCACCTTAGGCCTACATAGGTGTTTTGCTCTGCTTGGCCACTGGCATTGTTGCAAATGGGAGGATATCCAGAATTGTTTGCTAATACAAGTCATTGATAATCATGTGTGTAAAGTTCATGAATTTCCTGACACTTGCCAGTGTTTTCACGTTAAGCCAGGGGCTGTCCAAATTCTTGTAAGTAATAAATCACATGCCTCACCCTCCACACAACAGCAGAGCCAAGTTTATTGAATAAAATATTCACACAGTGCCTATTCATCTCCGTGTTGTTCAGAGCCATTCAGGTGAGCACAGGCATCCAGTCAGGAGCTGGCTGCTGTTTGCTGGCCCAGGTGAGGCAGGCTGGCATTCCCGCTTGTCATTCCCTCTGACTGCAATCGTTTCCTTGATGGCTTTGAAAGTGGCTTTTGCACAGGGCAGAAAGCCAACAACCAACCTAAAGCTGCTTTCTGTATGTGATGGAGGTGGAATTAGTGAATTTTTCTGCTTGCTAAGGTGTTGTCACCAAAGTGTTCATCTCAGGCTCTAAGTCCTCTAGTCCTTTGTGCAGGTCTGTAGTCAAAGCAAACTGCCTGCTGCATCCCATAAAGCAGACTGTCACAATAAAGATTTAACAAGAATACTATTGTCATTGGCTGGAAAGAAAGATGCTGTCTAAATGATTGTTTTCCTTGAGTATTTTAACAGAAGTTTTAGTTCAGCATGAAGAGCAGCTTTACCTCCTTTTATAAGAATTGGCAGGAAGAGGTAATATTTTAGCTGACGCGTAATCTATCTTGACTCTATTGCTTTTTTATTGTTTGTCAGAAAGGCCCTGGGGGTAAACATTATTTCTTTGTCTGTTTTGGCTCTGGCTTTATGCCATGGACACATTTCTCACACCATGCATGTTTCTGCATACTGGTGGGGAATAGACTGGGTGAGGACAAATTACCAGCTCTGTGCACAGGCCTCTCAGGTGCTATTTTCGCATCTGCAGAGAGGTCATGGGAGTCAGAGAGTGTAAGAGGGAACAGGCTGCAGGGAGCTTCCCAAGCTCCCCTGGAAGTTGTCAGCTGGCGATTTCAGTTCAGCACCTCACACCTTGCTCCCAGCACTTGTGGCTGAAGTGCTGCAAAGCACTCAGCCAGCACTTAGGGAGCCCAGCCAGCCAGACAGATGCTCTTGCTGTGTGTGTGGATGAGCCCAATGACTTCGCAGATTCGGGTGAAACAAATTCTCTCACTTGATCTCCTGCAGCATTTGATAAAGAAAGAGCTGACATATATTTTCAGCAAAGCTCTTGAGCTTTACAGTTTGGAGAGCTCATTTCCCCGGGTGCCAGCTCTGGAGTCAGTGTTCCTGGGATGCCAAACACACAGCGGTTGCTTAGCGCGTTTGTTATCCTCCACACCTAATTAAAGCTTACAATTTTATGTCTTCCTCTGTTGCACCATCTCTCTATCACCTCCTCCATGAGTTGTTGAGATGTTAAGTCTGTGCTTTCCTGGCCTCTTTGGTTCTTGGGGCTTATATGAGCAAACCTCTTTGTTAAACTGAATGTGAACATCCCCAAGGCAAAACAAGGTTTCCCATTCATCCGTGGGAGGGTGTTTTGGATGGTTTTGTCTCCCATCACCTAGAGCACAGCAGTCCAGACAGAGGCTGCTTTAGAAAGGCTTTATCTCTTGCCTGACACCTTTCTGTCTTGTTTCTCACCAGAAGGACTGGAGGTCTCCTCTGCATATATAAAACTTTACAGCTTTGCTCTCAAAGTTCACCTTGGCTGACAGGATGGAGGGATCTTAGGGCACTGCTTCTGCTCAGCAGCCTCAGCTGAGTCCAGTTGGCTGGATAGGTGAGAGTAGTATGTTCTCTATCCCTGCTGTCCTTACTCTGAGATGAGCAAGATCTGTGTGTCCAAACAGCTGAAAGAGTATTTCCTAAGAAAACCAGAGGAGGAAAAAGCCCATCTATCTGTGGGATTGGTATTTCTTCACCAAAAAAAAACCCAGTTCAAAACTGGCTGCTGATTGTGGATCACTAGAAGCACTGGACACCGAACCTGGGATACTCTGCCAGCAGCTACTATGAAATATGTTGGTCCCAAGGGTGGGATAGTGTTAGTTGGCTTGCTTGGATGTAGAATTAAATTGCTTTTTCACTTCACATGCCTTCTCAAATCCCACTACTTAAGATTGTAGAGGGGCAAAGGGTAGACAAGAACACCAAGCACCTTTGACAATGGCTCAATTCTTTTTTTCAGCTGAAGAGTTGGTGGATCCTGTGGGTGGCATATAAGCTGAACCTTCTCTCCAAACACAATGACAGAGGGCTTTTGGATATATTCCATAAAACATCACCTAAAAACTCTACATAAATTCACAAGCCTCTCAGTCAAATAAGACATTTCCAGAATCCTTCTGAGTATGTATTTAGTACCAAGAAGTGTCAGGGGATAAAAAATTGTTCCGTTATTATGAAGCTCAAACCTCAGCCATGAATATTCTTCATTATTTCCATTCATTGAGGTTTTTTTCAAACAAAGTAATTTAGGGAAGTCCCTCTCTTCACAATAGAGATGACAACAGGCATTTTATTAGAATGTAGCTGGAGAAACAGGCAAGTCTGCCATGCAGAATATAAACACTCATCCTTCAGACCTGTGTGCAGTTCCTGGCAGTGCCACAGACTTCCTGGGTGAGTCACAAACGAACCCTGCCCTGTCCTTGTGTGTGTATGTGTGGTGGCTGTTGAGTCCCATGCATCTCTGAGAATGGAGCTTACAGAGCCAGCATCTGTGTAACATCTGCTTAGATCCATCTCTGATCTGCTTACAGGTCTCTGTCTCGCGGGTACCCTGTAGTGCCTGTACTACACCTTGCAGTAGTGAGGCAGCCTCAGAGCTGTCCCACTTCCCAAGCTGGCAGTGCTCTGTCGAACACCAGATTACTCATTCCCCATCGAGGGCAGGCAGTGATGAGAGTGAGCAGGAAATGGGCCTTTAGATCAGGGGGTTTCCTCACATTTCTTTTAGTACATCCACTAAGCCTGCTTCCCTCACATCTGGCACATTGGGGCCTTCTAATCCTTAAATCAGCTATAATAGCAGGAACGGAAAAGAAAATGAAATTACAGAGGAAAATGTGCTCAGAGGTTCTCCTTTTGTGGGGGTAAAAGCAAGGAGAGTGAAGCAGGGACTGACTGTAATATATTTGCTCTTTCAGGGATGGGTGCGAGTGCTGGCTGTTGTTTTTGTTGAAAGCTTTGGGGGCAAAGGGGTTTTTGTCAATGTTTTACAAGTCTCTGGATGGCGGTTTGAAACTGCAGCAAGAAATGTGATTCCTGGCTTAGCAGACAGGTTCTGCAAGTCAAGCTTTCTGTTTATTTTAATATTTCAGGGCTCCTTCAATGTGTGTCACATGGACAAAAAGAAAGGGGGAGACTCCTCCTCCAGCCCGAACACAGCCACAGAATTGTCTTAAAGGTGCCGAGTTCCTGTGAGCCACATGCCAAAATGCACTGTCCACTCCCCAGCCAGACCATCCCAGCATGGAATTCCTGCTGAGCCAGCTCAGATCCATGTATAGATCTGACTGTGGACTTGTACTGATACCAAACACCATGCTCAAGCTCAATGATAACCTAAAACTAAAGGACACTCATCTGATGGGTTCTAATCATCTTCCAAGAGAAGTGAGACAAAGAAATCCGTTGTCCAAGACATTAAAAACTCTGCTGGCACCAGTGGCACACAGGATTGTAAGGAAGGGTTCTGTACTAGGGACTTGGGGTACACAATGAATCTGCTCCATCTCTAATGCAGGTGTTTTCCTGAACCAACTACATAAAGCCTCCAGAGCCAACTGTAAGAAAGTAAAAATTGATAACTTCTAGCTCTATCTGTTGTGCCTCTGCCTGTTTCTAATGGCTTTAAATCACAATTGCTACGAGGAGCACGGAGAGTTTTCTCCAATGACTGAGGCTGCAGTGTGGAGGAGTGTGTTATCCCAGGGCATGGGACATATCTGTGCTCAGCCCCTCTTTGCAGTTGATGTTCTCACATGCAGGTTTTCTAGAGACACTCATGAAGGCTGTAACCAGAAGGGCACTACATGGTCAGCTGCATAAGCTAAACTGGTGAAGTTTTTGCTTCCAGATCCTTAAACTGTTTCAGCATCTAGGAAGGCTTTTGCTGGGGATTCCTTCATTGTGGTTATGATTTCTCCATATTTATAGTTAGGGGATTAAAATAATTGACAGATGAGCTGCTTCTGAAATTTCTCTGACTTTAAAATGGTTTTCAGAAGGGTAAATGCCAACTGGGCATTTGAGAGTGTTTTGCTTTCAGAAGTGGGAAAGTCTATTTTCTGAGTAATCAGTTGATTTTTGTAAAGAAAGTTCTCCGCAGATCTACACTGAGGTGGCTTCTTGACTTTATGCACTTTCCTGCAGAGCTATGTCTGTTTTGCATCTCTTCTTTCCACATCATGCTATCCATTACACTTCATGCTTTGTCACTGAATTTTGAGCATATTCCTGCCCAAGTGTAGCTATCTGGTGGGATGGATTATACACTCTTCTCAAACAAAAGGAAAGGATGTGATGGCAAACTACATGGCATAGCTGATGCCACCTGAAATATAAAGGGAAGATAACAGAGTCATGTAATCATTCCCAGAGAAAAAAAGCAAAAACAAAGCACAGACTTCTTACACAGGAAAGATGAGCCAGTGAAATGATAATCTAGACTCCTTCACCTCAGCAAGTACATTTGCTCGAACCATCTCATTGCATCCCTCTGGAGCAGCTTTTACTTTTGGACTCCAAGCAACAGAAGGTGCTCCAGTGACTCTAAAGGGAAGGAAGGTAGATCTGAGTCAAAGGAAGCACATGCTTTGTCCCCGTCCCCCAACCAATCCCATTCCTCTATGGCAGTGAGTGATTGAGCAGCTTCATGATAAGGACAAAGGGGAGTTGCAATGTTTTGAATAGCGAGCGGAAATACCTTTCGCCTTGATTAATCTGATTGAGTTCCCAGTTTTGAAGGGAACTGGAGGGCAGACCTGGGAATTCTAGTTAAATGAGGGAGAAAGGAATCCTTGTTCCCAACAGGTAATTAATTTAATTTTACAGGAATGTTGATATTTTGCACCTATAAGTACTCTTTCATTGGCCATAAAAACTTTCCCAATGCACAGATGGTTTGCTCTTAGAAAAACAAGTGAAAGTGTGATCCATTTGGTTAAAATAAGTCTTCCTGTTAGGGGGAGTTATAGGACAGTAGAATAGAAATCTGTTAAATACATAATCCATATTTACTGCAAAGCAATAAGGTAAAGAGCTCTTTGTCCAGTAATCTCTTTTTCATTGTGTGGCACATTTTTATGTATGAACATCCTTCCTAGAGGGAGCCTGTGTCTCATTTGGGTTTCCAGGTTTGGGGACAGTTCTGACATGAATTCTTTAGACATATCAGTGTTTCTTGCCTGGCTTTCAGAGGAAATTTGGATGGATTGACACAACACTGAACAGAAGGGATTCAGCCCTAGTTTTTGAACATAGACATGTCTGGGTGGGCCCTGGGTTCCCCATAACTGAGGAGTGTGCAGCTCATCTAAAGCCTCGTGCAAACAGTGAGAGACTGTCCTTTGCTGGCTATGCCTCCTTGCGGATTTATGAAGGGAAAAAGAGAAGTTAACAGAAATTACTGCTGCAAGCTCCCCTCCACAGGTCAAATGGTGGAGTGACAGCCAGGAAATCACTAGGAGAGCTGGCACAAAGCAATCACCCCATGCCCAGACCATTAAGATCATGATAGACACAATGTAAGTCCTGAGAGAGCCTTGAGGTATTTTCAAGCTTAGACCATGGTCTTATTCAGTCATAAATGGACTTAAAACTTGAGAAAAGTCCCAGTAGACACAGCAGCTTGTGAAAGTGAAAATATGGGCGTCTGACATGGGAAGGGCGTATTTGGGATATGGCTGCAGTGCTCAGAGCATTGGTGTGTGAGCTGGTAGGACAAACACCTGACAGAAAACAACTGGGTGGAAAAAGGACAAATGAGATGATCCTCTCTCACACCTACCTGGCAACAATTCAAGTTCCCAGCATGATCTCAACCCATGAGCCTGCCAGAATTGGGTGAGCCTCCAGCAACAGTCATTCTGCAGCTTCCCCTCTCCTCTGTGTGTGAAAACAAATCCAGTCACCAGCCCACGGTCATGGGGTCTCTGGCTCTGCAAATTTAAATGTCTTTGCAAGGCAAGAAACAAATCCTCAAACAGTCGATGTCACTTCAGGACGTGGACACCCAGCCAACAAAAACCCAGGCACCTGCAGGTAGGTACAAATCAGGGAATGTTTTTAGGAGAAAAATAGGGCCCAGTCAGGAAACAAGAGTGTTTTTAAGCACTGGAGGAAGTACCAAGTAACTATTCAAACATCTCTGCAGTCCCTTCTACTTGCTGAAAGGGCACCCCCTCCTCCCCTTATTTTCTACACCAGAAAAATATCCAGCAGTGCCAAGCCAGTAGCTAGGAAATTGCAATAATAATTCCCAAACCAGTTACCAAAGGGCCTACATGAGACCTTTTAAGGACATGAGAGGTTAGTAATTTCCATTGGCAAAAGGAAGAAGGACATGGTAAGAAGAAATCTTTTTTCCTTGTGGCAATTTGATCACAGGAGTAATTTCTGAAAGATGCACTGAAAACCAGACCTCCACAGGATAATAGATGGTCATTTTTTATCAAGAACACAAACATTTTTATCTATGAGAAGGTTATTGAGTTGGTTATTGAGTTAGGGCAGAGACCACTAGACAGGACATACTATGTATGGATTGATGCTAGAAACACTGGTGCCTCAAAGTTAACTGCCAATTGCCAGTGTTAGGAAAGACATCTTCATTTCTTTATGAACTATTCAGTTCTTTATTTTTTAGACCCAGAAAAGGAGTCTTATTTCTCCCTTGATGGGAGATCCTAGTCTGCATCAAAAATAAAATTAGAAAGTAAAAACTTTCAATTAGAAAGTAAATGATCTAATTCATCCTGTCTAAATAAGGAAGTATATTCAGATTCTGAGTATTTTTCTTGCTAATGCATTGGGCATTAACCTAAATGTAAAGTATTTCTGTGTTTATAAGTTAAAAGGGAAAAGTCCAAATGCACTGAGGAGTCTAGAGTTTAAGGCCATTCCCTCTACCCTCAAAACTATATATCCCCTCTCACTTTGCTTCTCTGAGCAAGTAAAATCAGAAGACAAAAGCAAAACAAAATTAGGAAATAATAGAAAAATCATGGTGAAAACTCTTCAGAAAAGCATGACAACCAAGTCACTGGACTCCTATCTGCAGCTATTTTGGAAACATCAGAGTGATGGGAACAACCAGAAAATTTCATTCATGTGGAACAAGGGAGGAGAAAGATCTGACAGCTCCCCAAAACAAGGGGCAGGTTAGCTTGGTGTTGTCCATCTCTTTCACACGGAGTCCCCACAAGTTCATATGGAGAGTATGAGACCCAGCAAATCATTTTCAGTCTTCAAGTAAAAGAGTTTTGCACATCAGCTTGTGGAGGAGGCTGCCAAAAATGACACTCTGGCTCTGGGATTTACATACATATCAAATAATTTATAACACACTCCTGCACGGATTCATGGGCTCTGTATAAGTGAATGGGCGCCAGGAGAGCAGGTACCACATCTGATTCTCATGCCAAGGTTCTTCTGATAGCAATAGAAAGAATGGAAGGGATTTTGAGCAAAACCTGAGTATCCAAATAAGATGAAGAGAGGATATTTAAGGTCAGGAGAGAGTGTGAGCCCACCTATGATACCAGATCAACTCAGGGGCTTTGCAGCCAGCCTGGGTGAGATCAGCCCAAATGAGTCCCCAGTCTGTGTGAGAACCTGATCAGTCCCTGCATCCTTTGAGGGTCAGGAGCGCACAAAAACAGTCCAGACACTTTGTGTTCCAGCTGCCCTGGCTTTGCCAATCCAGGGGCTCTGAGCTGTGGGACTGAGACACAGGCTGTCTAGACTGCACGTGCAGGATCACAGGCTGCGATCCGAGAGCTGGATGACATTTCATAGCGGCAATATTACATTTTCTCTGTTGCTCAATGGCAGCAGCTCTGTGTCGGGAGGACCCTTGCGGGGACAGCTGAATTCCTGCAGGAAAGCTGCTGAGCTGCTTTGGGGGATTTCCCGCGCTGTGTGGGAGCTCAGCGGGCTGCCCAGGGCCCGGGATCCTGAACCACGGCCCGTCCGTCAGCACGCTGCCCCATGTGTGATTACAATGGTTTTCACCACCCTCGCCCCTCTCCATCATGTGTTTATAATCACCACTATTATTCTAGAGTTAGAGAGCAGAAGCATCCTATGGAAATCAGGATGCCAGGGTCAGCTAATGAATTGGTTACACCCTTTCTTTCCAAGAAAACACAAGGCCTTGGAGTGATACTGACAGAGCACCATAGGAAATGCAACCACACTGGAACCATAAGAGCTGAGTCACTGTTTTTTCATACCTTTGTCCTAAGTAGGTGAGTTTTAGGTGTAAGAGCATCCTGGGTTGCAGTGGAATTGTTTCAGGAGGTTTTCATTGGGCTCACACTTCTGTCCCGCGAGTCTCACTCAAGAGATACAGGCTGGTCTGCTGCTGCTGCACACCCACTGTGTCACCTCACTCTGCCTGAGCTTCCCCCATCTCTAAACTCCAGTCATAGTAAAAATCCCTTCCACAGGGATAGGCAGGCCCTAAATGCAGTGTAGGCAAAATCACCCCAAGGGTAGCACAAGAGTGTTTGTGGTCCTGCTGGTGGAGCAGATAGAGGAAGTTCCTGGGTGACATATTGACTTACCAGGAAAGGTAGGGGACACTGCTCAGGACACATTAAACACATGCTCCAGTTAATTTATGTGACCTGGCACACCAAAAACTAATAAAACTAGTTTATACTTTCACTTGCACATGATTAATGGCAAAGCTCTCCATCATATATCACAGACCATGCCCTGGCTGGGACAAAAATATACAGATTATGGGAGAAATTAGGAGTTAACAAAGCAGCTGTTAACTGAGCTAGAAATACTCTACCCCAGTCCCATTGTAAATCAGAAAATCACCCTGTGACAGGTCTCCCTGGCTGTTTGTTGGGCAGTTCAGAGCAGGAAAAACAGACAGGAGTAAGAGGGTTCCTTCTAGGTATCAGGCTGGTGCCTGCTCAGTGCCAGATGCTGGTCAGACCCACGGTATCCATGATATCCATATTGCTGTCCTCAAAGAGCTTGTGACCACAGCAGGGAAGGACAATGGCACTAAGCTGGTGAATGTCTTCCCTGTATTCACTGGCTCTCCCCTGGTTAGCAAGTTCAGTGTGTAACTCTCAGAAGGCAATTCACTGGCAGTACTGTTTAATGTATTTCCAAGGATGGAAAGCTTTCTTTGGAAAGGGAGCTTCCCCTCTCAGCATAGGCAGGATGCAGAGTGCAAAAGTTAAATTTAAAATGTTGCTGTAAAGGTCACTCCAGACAGATGCAGGGTTCCAAGAGGGAAGGGGTCAGTGACCTGGAGTCACTCTGGATCAAAACAGCCAGACCTGTGTGAACTCATTCTCCCAGCTCCTGTCCCAGCTGACGCACGGTGCCCATCCCACTGTGGACATCCAGCACAGGCAGCTCAATAAAAGCCTGCCTTCCTGCCCCTTCCCAAAAGGTTTATTTCCTGACCTAGGCAACATCACTGGGGCAGCAAGAAAAAACACCGGCAAACAGACACATCCTTTGCCCGATTCTCAGAGGGACGGAGGCAGACCTTGCCCAGCAGGATGTGGGGAGCCAGGGCACTGCGATTGGTCACCTACTGCCAGCTGAAACAAAACAAAAAAGATGCTTCACAAGGATGAAAAATAAAATAGAGAGTAATGAGGGTATTTATGTCATTTCCTGATAGGCCATCATAGAGCATGATAACAGGATGGGGTCCACTGTCAGTTCCTGGATGGTTCAGGCTATTTCCCATAACCCCAGTGACTAAATAGTGCCGTGAGGAGAGCCTGAAGCTGTGGTGCATCCTGCTTCCCCATGCAGACACCTGGTTTGCAGGAAGTGAGAAACCATCCCAAGGGGGTCACATGTGCCCTGGGAACCACAAGCCTTTCACTGGCTTTGAAAGAGTAAAAACATCCACTTTGGGGAGTATTTGCCCTTCAAAATGGCCTGAAGACCCTGGTTCCCACCCACTGCCCTTGCTAGGCAGGGCCTTGGCTTGGTGCAGGGAGACAGCGCTGAGTCCAACCACAGCTCTGCCAAAGCCTGTCTCTTGCCTCCAGCAGTGACTCTGTGCTGGTGCACCATCCATCCTTAGACAAACCTGCCAATTTGCTCAACTGAGATCCCACAGTTTCCTTCCCCAAGTGCTGTAACAAGCCCTTCACCTGCTCCTGGAAAGCCTGCTTAGAGAGCTGGTGCTAAGCTGCCCTGGGTCCTGGTTACTGCCCATGACATGCCAGTTCTCAGCAGAGGAATTTTTTTAAAAACTAATTTCAGTTGAAGGTAGCAGACATTTGTACCATTTTTGCAGGGACTTTATGGTGTCCAAATTCTGAAGTTTTGTTAAGACACATGAATCAAAGTTTTAAAAGGTCTGAAGTTATAATCTGTTACTTTAATCATATGCTAATGCTTTCCTTTACTTTTGGCATAGAAGTTGTTCTGTGGTATTAACTAAAGGGGAATTAGGTGCTATTTCAGGCACACAAAAATGATCTGCTTCAGAAATGAGTACATAACTCTTTTTCTTCCAAATTACATAGTTCAGTATATTCACAGAAGTTCACAACCAGCTATACCAGTAACAGAGGCCCTTCACTAGCAGCTTTGACATGTTGATAGCTGCAGAGATAGTAATAAAAGAGTTAGAGATAATAAAAGAGTTGTTCTTTAAAGCCGGGGTTTTTATTCTCCTACATGCTGTTGTCCTGGGGGCAGGTACTAGAGGACTAATGAGGTGGTGCTAGTTATGCCGTTAGTATTATTCAGTGCTGTAAGATTGATCTGTTTATGAATTAGCATTTACATCTGTATGGCACAAGGAATTGCTGACTGCAGACCAAACTTCCCCACTTGTAGAGGAGTGACAGAAAGGGCCCTGGGCTGGGCTGCCCTGGGGTCTCATCACTTTGCCTGCCCTCTGCTCTGAGGCCATTTCTTTCCAAGCCTGTTTAGAACTGATGGGCAGGTTCTTCCAGCAGCCCAGAAGGGTGTGGAAGGATGTGATGTGCATGCACTTATCCTAGAAGTGCAGCAAACACAACATGATTGTCCCAGATGGGAATTATGACTTTTGCTGGTGATGATGAAGGGAGAGGAGATGAGTCCTTCTTCCCTAGCTTGTCCCCTACTTATGGTGCAGATAAAAACAGCTGGACCGAAGAAGCCTGGTTCTTGTTCAAAAATAGCAAAGAAATTTGAAAACTGTTTTTGAAAAGAGAAGAGAGAAAGAACAAAAGTTTATTTTTCCCCAAACTGAAGTCAGACTGTCAGATACAGATGATTTTTTTTTT
>VYZR01135014.1:0-13306 GCA_013400675.1 Oxylabes madagascariensis
GGAGGGCTCAGCCCCAGGAGCAGCTCCTGGCTGAACCAGGTGTGTTAACACACATCCCAGTCTTCCAAGGGGAGTTCAGCTTTTCAACAAGAACAGGTGGTAAGTGGCAGATTTATTGCCATTCAATACTCCAATAAACTCCTCTGAGAGCAAAACACTCATTTCAGTCGTTTTGGCATAATTGACAATCAGATGCAGGTCAGAATGCACTCACCATCTGCAGAAAACTTGTCAACAGCTTGAGTGAGGGTGAGGAAGTTGCCTGTTGATTTAGACATCTGAAAGAAAGATAAGAGTGTTTGTTTTCTCACACATCCCCTGTGTTGGTGGATAAGCAAGACAGACCCAGCAAGGATTTGGGCAAACAATTTTCTCATGAATCACAGCAAAAAGCACTTTGGTAAATCTGAATGAGGTCTCACAGCAAAAGCAGACTCAACTCTGCATGCACTTAGTAACAAAATATAATCCCAGAAATTCCCTAAATTAAACTTAAATACTGCTTTAAAACTGGCAGTTTTAAGAAAACAACCCTGTAGTTTAAAAAAAACCCAGTTCTTAAAAACCCTATATTGATTTTTCAAGAAGGACTCCACTAGGGTTTGTTTTGGGTTTTTTTGGTTCGTGTCAGACAGTCTCCAAGGCCTCTAATTCCTGGGTTCAGGCACTTTTAATTCAATTCAGTGTCAGAACTCACACATATTAGCAAGCTTTTGGCACAAACCTTTTCCTCTCACTGCATCTACTCCAATGCTCTAAAAAGCTAAACTTTAGTTAAGTAAATATTCTATATTACCCTAAAACTTAACAGAAATGCACTGACCTCTTCACTAAATTGGTGAGACTACACAAGAGCTGACTTAAGAGAAAGTGTTACATAGAATCACAGGCAAGGCAGGTTTTTACCTCTAATGAATGAAAAACTGCAGGGCACTAATGAAGAAATGTCACTATTCCCCTGCTTACATCCCAAGAAGAAGTTTCCAGTCTGGCTAGCAAATGCCTCTTTAGACAAGACAAAGCCACATCACACAAAACCTTGCCGTACCTTTTCGGAATTGAGGAGCAGATGTCCATTGGCTCTCACAGCTACTGGCCACTTTTCTCTGTTTGAAGACAATACACAAATCTTTTGGCCAAGCAAATAAATTTTCCCTTTTTAAAAAAGGAACAAACATTTTATGTTCCAGTTTGAGATGAACACCTTAAGTGGAATTGTCAAAGAAAATACCTAAGGGTTGTCTTAAATATATTAAGGAGTGTCTCTGAAGATGAAAAGAATTACTGTATAAAGGCTAAGGATTATCGTATTCAAGGCAAGTCAAGCAAGTGCTGAAATGCAAGGTAAGGAGCAGTGCACCTGCAGTTACAGTTTATTTATGTCACCTCCCTCTGTTCAGATATTTTTAATTGAAAGGCCAGTGATTGGCACTGCCCAAGAGCACAGAATAGTGCTGGGTCCACATCTCTACCCATGAAGGAAGGAGATATTAATTACCCACAATCATCTTTGCTATACATCAGAAACCCACTTTTCCTATATACAGTTTTGTACAACCCCTAAACCAAAGTTCAAGGGAATGCAAACAGCATCTTCACCATAAGAGCATCACACGATGGGCAAAGATTCTCAACCAGTCCTGCACAGCCCATGGGAGTATATATGTGGCTCTTTTAACCATCCTTGAGAAGGAAGTAAGGAGACTTAATAATAAAGTCACATAAATTCCAGTGCAAGAATACAGCTCAACACTGGGAAATCCACAGGAGGAGATAATGCAGAAAAAGCAGGGGAAATAACGGTAAAAAACCCTTCCATTGCAGAAACTTCTATTGTAGACAACTGTATCAAAGCTGCAATATGAAAGAATACATATTCAACACAATTCTACATGTTGTACAGTCCAAAGGCCATTAGCAAATGCAACAGAACTGCAAATCCTCCAGCTTTACCTGCATCACATCCCAACTTACCTTTGTTCTGACCACATGGCCACGTGATTGTAGAGGTAGTACGACAGGTGATTTGGAACAAGATCTTTGCCAGAAACTCTGAGATCCACAGGATACCAAAATTCAAACTCCTCCTTCAGCTTGTCCAAGCTTTCTTTTGGAATCTCAGTTTTAGGGAATGGAGCTGTCTTGAAGAAGATGTAATCCCAAACCTCTTTGCTCATTTGATGCGCCCTGCACAGAATCAGTCCCACATTGCGCAGTCAGTAAAAGCTCCTCACACTCCACAGCACTTTCTATAAGGCACCTTAACCTGTTGCTCCATTCTCACAGCACAGTCCATTTGATCAGCAAACATGGACAGAGTGCCCAGGGCCTTTGCCTGAGTTCAGGTGAGGGAATCCAATGTCAGAAACAAATTCAGAACTGCTTAAGCCATGCCCTACTTAAACTGCCCTTTGAGATTTCCCAATAAAACATAAAGAAAAAGTGATTAATAATTAAAGCATAATCTTGAATATCCTGGAAATCTGATCATTTCTTTTCCAAATGTCATCACCCAAGCCTCAGCTCGACCTGTGACCTTAAGTGAACACTGAGAGCCCCTCACTGGTATGTCTCATGGAGCCAGTCCTTCTGGATTCCCAGAAGTCAAAGAGCAGGAGGACAGGAGAGAACTGCTGCACAAGTCAAGGTTGCCTCCTACATGGAAAATATTTGTGGTCTTTTCCCACTATAAATGGAATGAACATGTAAAATTAACATTTACTGCAGGACACATCTTACCAATTACCAGAGATAGGATCCACAAATTTGAAGGAAAATACTGATGAGATGCAACTGATACCCACAGCTCTGTGGCCACTGGGCTGTATTAACACATATCCTTCTTGTTTCTACAGAGATTTTTATTCCTGACTCTCAGATCTTCAGCAGAATGCACCAGATATTGCATGCACGCCAAATTAAATATTTTCAAGCCAAAGTTTGCTATGTGTTAGTACCTGCTAAGGGGCTTTGACCTGTGCTATGCAGAGAGGAAAAGCATTCTGGACACATTAAAACAACACCTCAGATGATGATCTGTACTACCAGTCCAGAATAAATCCTACAGGCACAGGTTTGCTGGTTTGGTTCTGGCAGTTCTTTTTCTATGCTTTAAATTCCTGAGCTATGACTGGGCTTGTGTTTGGTGCCAAATTCACTGTAACTGAAGATGACTGAAAGGATGGGCCATAAATCCCCTTTTTCTTCACACCAGAGCGCAAGTATCAGTAAAAAGCATTTTCCAAGGCTGCTAGATGTTATCTACTTGCATAGGAGAGCACTCTAATTGTACATGCTTAATTACATCAAATCTGTAATTCAGGGCCCAGGATGCTCACTTCAAAGCTTGTTTCTAGACATGACTAGCTCATGCATAGTTTCTCTGTAATTAGAGAGGTTTGAGCCCAAATGACAGCCTTGTCCAGTCCCAGAGGTATTTCTGCCTGTAAGAATCAGAATCTTTACTTTGGAAATGGTTTTCAGATTAGTTATAGCATCAAGTAAGAAAAGTTTCCTTTCCAATATGTAAACTACTCCAGAAATTAGTCCATAAACCACACAGAATTAGAGCAGATGATTCAAGGCACAATCTGAAGTGTTTTATCAACTCCAGACTGAGGTGTATCTCATCTCTCTGATCCCTATCACCACACTTCAAAACCCACTCTAACGAAGAGGCCACATCTCCTCCCCCTTGCTCTGAAGACTTCCACAGACAAGTTGTGGATAAAAGATGGTTCTGAGCTTCCAGGAGAGTGATAGTGACAAAAACCAAGAGCTAAATCCTGCTCCCTCTGTACACTGGAACCTACAGTTTATTGTGGTGGTGCACAGCAGTCTCAGCAAGCAGACACCTAACAGCCACTGAAACCAATTACCCAACAGCCTGCCAAGGCCCATTTCAAGGCAAGTCAAGCAAGTATTGAAAAAGGTGATTTACTCTCCACACAGTTCTTTCAGAGATGCTTTCAGAAGCAGTTTTCTACTCTCTCTCACTGCCTATCACACTCCTCTCTTTCCTTATTGCTCCTCTGCAGACCTGTTCTAACTCACCTCATGGTAGGTTAAGCTTAATAAAGGTAATTTTTACACACAAAAGTAAAGACTCAGCCTCCTTGGTAAGTCTTTCTGCAGAGCAATTCAGGAGATAAGCAAAACCAATAAAACAAGAGAACTCAATGGTTTACTCTCCTTACCTGATGCCCAGAGGAGATTCTCCTTGGCCCCTCAGGTTCCCTCCCTGGAGCAGGTGAGCCACGGTGTAATAGGCCATGTAGATGGTGGAGTCAGACAGAGACTCTATCAGCCACTGCTCATCCCAAGGCAAGCGGGTCCCTGGGCAGGGAAGCTGTGTCAGGCACCACCAGCACCACCTCTACCCACACACACAGCTCACAGGCACACACCAGCAGCTTGTGAGTTTCAGTGGAACACATGAACAAACATATACACATTAGTACCCATGCTCCTGCTTTTAAAAATACTTGGTTTAAAAATTAAATTATGCATTTGAAAATTTTACTCAGGAGCAAACAGTTGCTGATTTTCAATCTGTTTCCTGACACAGCTCAGCTCCAGAACATCTGCTATGGGTTACAGTGCACTTCTAGCAGCTGTTCCAGGTCAGGCTACACAAGATGAAGGCTAATCAGAATTCGAGGAGAAAACCCAAGAAATGGTATAAGTTCCCTCTTCTGAGGTCCCTTCCAAATCAATGGCCAAGGCAAAAAGCTACCAAGATGCCGCACAGACTACCTGTAGTAGTGCAAATATTACCAGCCCCATGCACTTCAAACAAAGCCCACCTTCTCTGGGACACTGGGCCAAGATACAAGTTGGACAACGTTGTTCCCACACTTCCCTATACCACTGGGGACGTTATACAGCACCTAAGCCTTGCAATGAAACGAGGAGTACCATCCTTACGAAGCACCAACTGAGAAAGGAATGTTTTGCCTACCTAAGCCATACGTCCTGGAGCACGCATGCTCTTGTAGCCAACCTAAGGTGGCTTCAAAATTTCTCCTAGTCTCTTCACAGAACCTGTAAGAAAGGAGCTCTTACTGCTTTCAGCCCTCTCAGACCCCACCAACAGCAGCAAAGTCACTCTCCTTTACAGCCACATTCATAACTCACGTCTCCAGATGTTGCAAGCACTCCGATGCCTGTTTCTTCCAGCTCACTTCACCATAATCTAAATACCTACAGTCAGGAGAGGTTTATTGTAATAAAGCAATCGAGAAGTAGTGTGCAATTGTACAATCGGAGCAACTTTATAACTACAGCTTTGTTCCACTTACCACTGGTCACAAAGGGCCACGACACACTCATCAGCAGATCTGGACAGAACTTGTTTCTCGGGTTCCATATAAATCATGGCTTCACCCTAAGAGTTGAAAGGGCAATGAAAGCTGATATTTAAGTACTTAGCAAACTATTGAAAATCCTGACAACTTACTAAAAAGCATCCTCTCCATTCTAATTTGGTTTACAGCATTTACTGCATAGGTCTCACCACTGCCTAAGCTCTCTGCCTCAGTATTCCCTCACATAAAATGAGGCAAGGCTTGACTCTGAACTTCTCTAAGGTACCAGCTCACAGCACTTTGTACAGAATGCACAAGGAAAAGGAGGACATAAGCACAAATATTCCCCACTGACTATGCCCCCTGACTGAAACAGCTCCTAGGAAACTCTGGGGGACAGAGGGAGGGGTAAAGGAAAATGGGATGCTGAGCTTCAAATCTACTTGCACACACCATTTGTGCTACGCATTATAATGCAGATGTAACAATACCACAACAACAACGGAATAATGACTGAATGCCTGAAGTCTCTCCCACTTCCAATCCTCATCAGGGAGTCTCATTAGAGGGATGCCACAATCACTGTCTGTTTACTGCTCTCCATTTTCTGAAAGAGGAGCCCAGCAACGGGGCACATGCACGTCACACATCCTCTTCACTGGCTTGAAAGAGACTTGACAGTTCAGGTGGTACACTTCCAGTATCCTCCAGCTACATTAAAAAATAAACTGGACCACCAGAACACGTCCTAGGGAGGGTGACAGAATAAGGCAGGGAACGAGAAATTCTAATTAAGCTGCTCAGCCCATTCAGCCCAAGAACACCAGGTCCCTCTCTCTGCAGCGACCCAAAGCACTCTGAGGGCTGCAGAACCACTCCAGGGGTTTCTCTGGCGACTCAGCCCTGTGAAAAGAACAAAATGGACAATTCAGAAGCAGATGTGTGCACACTGTCACATACCTTATCCAACATCAGCTTCTGAATGCGCTTCTTGACATCTTGAACTTTTTGTCCTTTGAATTCATCCACCAACATCACCTGTAAAAGATGGGTCACAGAAGATAATTTTTTTTTTTAAATTTAGCATAAAATAGGTGCCATAGGTGTTCAAATCAATATAAGGAAGTAGCAGGTGCTGCAGTCTTTGACATGCAAAACATAAGAGTACAGGTGTTTTTTCTTCATTATGTGTAGTCATCTTTACCCAAAAACAGTTTGTACACATGTCAGCATCCACATGGATGACAGATTGCAAAGAGTCAGAAATAAAAACTATTGCTTGCTTACAAAAGAACAGACGAGAAATACAGATGGTGAGCTACTGAGGTAAAGACGGGGGAAAAAAAAAAAAACAAAACAACACAAAAAACCCCCACCAAAAAATAGTTTTAAAAAACCAACCCCAAAAAAACAAAACAAAAAACCTGCAAACAGTAACACCTTGCTCATTTAGTATCAGTTTCCCTATCTATACTTGCAACAAAATGGATCAGCTCTCCAGAAGGTGATCACTCATTCAGAAACCAGGTTATAATGCTCAGAGAACACAGGAACGTATGAGTGGAAACTTTCTCCAATTCTACATCACTCCTCCAACTGCAGAACCTTACTGCAGCAAGAGTCTAAATGGAAAGTCCTTCGGGACTTTTTTGGGAAAAAAGGACACTGTCCTTTTTCTTGAGGTTTTTTTTAAATTCTTTACCTGACTTTTATTTCTCCTAGTTAAACTCACCAAGAAACCACTTAGCAAAATCTTATATTACTTACTCCCTCATAGAATCCTTTCAGGTACACTCTCTCCTTGGCCTCTGCAAGCTTCTCTCTGTCATTCTGGCTCTGGATTTTGAGCTCGTCACAGATAAATGGAGCACAAAGGCTGCCGTAGCCTGGCATTTCAATGATGGGCACCTGGGAATTAAGAAAGAGCTGTCAAACCCCTCCTGCACCCCGCTGCTCACTCTGTACATTCACAGCACCTAACACAAGTTACACGGGGCTTACAACAGATTGCTGCAACTCCACTCATCGCCCAGGAGCTCTGGCAGCCCCCGGGGTGACTCCTGAGCTGCCCAGGTGTGTGCTGTGACATGACACCACCCCAAGCTGTCCCAGGACTGGAGCTGGCATGTGGAACTGCAGAATACTGGGATGGCTTCACCTGTAACCTGCATTTTCTAACAAAAACTGTCCTGGCCTCAAGGCTGCACTACCAGTGAGGGACTTCAGCTTTTTGCACTGAACAGATACCCTCCTAATCTGGCCATGAGGGCACTAAGTTCTTATCAACCAACAGGTTATCAGTATAATGATGCATCCCATTTCCCAAAACGATACTTCCCATAAAAATTGATACTTTCCTTTCTTTCTGAAGTATAGCATAGAATAACAAATCTTGGTTGCAAGCCTTAACAGACCAAATGTTGTAACTACAGGAAAATAAGAAAACTTTAAGTTTTTCAGCTCTTTCAGCTGAGCAGGACTTTAACCAGAAACTCTGAAAGATATAGCACAGCTCCTGGTTCGTTTCTCATCAGTGAGCATAACATCCTGCATGCTGTAGATGGACACGTCTGGGTGCACTCACCGGCTCAAATGGCAGGACCATTTCATCTCTGATGCCATACTTCACCCTCAAAGCCTTGAAAGTTGGAAGAAAAAAAAAATCAATAGATAGAAGTCTTCTAGATTTAAAGGTTTTTATCCATTCAGAGTGTCTCTTTTGTACATAATGTTTCATTACACATCAGACAAAGCCACTTCCCTGCCTTCTCACCATTTCTGACACCTGAGCTCAATCCCCATCTCATTTCCAGGTGATTCTTTGCCATAATCGTCTACATTTTTTAAAAGAGGAAAAACTGACATTGCTCTACCCTGAAATGAATGGACAAAAATTCAGTAGTCAGGCACAGCTGTTCAGATGCTGACATACTCCTGCAGCTGGTAACAACCACTTTCAGTCTCATTTGAAATTCATAGAGAATCTTAATCTCATTTTTGGAAGTCATTTCCACAACAGGAATTCATTTCTGTTTCACTGGTGCTCTTCTCTACCTTAACATGCAGCACAAGTTACATCATTCTGGTCCAAAACTCAGACCTGAAGTCTGAAAAAACCCCATCTGCCCTAGCCCAGTCGGTTTAAACTTTGTTTATGTTTAACTGCTTCAAGTTAGAGGTGGCAAAATGCCAACTAAAGCGAGTTTCATTTTACCCACTGGATATTCACTTCTGACCCTCTTCACTAGGGAAAGGAAACAGAAACTATTCAGTTTCAGACTGACCTGCTTCTTTTTCAAGTCTCTCAGGGCTGCAAAGTCATCTGGAGAGTCAGAGGGAACACTTGTCACCACTCCAGTTCCTTGGCAAAGGAAAAGATAAGCAGATGAAAGGATTAGTCCCCACATACTGAATGCCAGTGCACATCCAGCAGGTTCTGCTGCAGAATTACCTTTATCCTCCTTGATGGTGAGCATGGGCAGGGCATATATGACCTTGTAAGTGGTGAGGGGAGCCAAAAGTGCAGCACCAAGGATCTCCTGAGCAGGACAAAAGAACAGCATGACAGTAAATCAGGTGCTTCCAGCCTAGTAGAGTGAGCTCTCCTGGCTGATACTCTTCAAATTTTCTGTAAATTTTCCTGACACATTACAAACAAATAAAATTCATTTTATACACATGGACAAGGAGAAAGCACATATGAAAACGTGTGGTAATATTTGAAACAGGATATAGGTTATTTATTGGTAGAAAAGTCAAATACGAAGAAACGTAAACTACTGCTATGTAGAATTTGGAAAGCATAGGAAGCAGAAGGACAACTTGCTTCCAAGTATCGGAAGGACAACAGCATTGAGGCAGAAATGGCTTAGGAAGCCAGTGTCAAAAGTGACATTAAACAAAGAAAGGAAAGCATATTGTCAAAGTATTCACACACTGACAGGAGGCAGTCGAGACGTGGCAGCTGTCTTCTACCTCACTAATTTGCTTGAATTCATATCTTGTCTACTAACAAATGAAAAAAACCCTGTATTTTCTACTTCATTCTTCAAAGCAAGATCAAGAAAGATGGTGACGAGTTGTAGTGAATGGAGCTCAAGGGATGCAAACAGCTGAAGGTGCTTTGTACCAGGATGAATAAACATCACTGAAGACACTTGCACAAAGCACACAAGCTAAAGACAGCAAACCACAAAATCACTAACATTCTCTACTCAGCTAAGAAAGCTTCATTCACACACTGGAAATGTCTGTACCAACAAAAGCCTTTTCCACATAACCCTTCCTAGCTGTTACTTTTTCCCCTCCTTTTCCATTCACTCTTCCCAGCAAGCAGAGATGCATTACTTAACGCTATCCTTTCACCACACCATGCTGAGGGAACAGGAGTGCATCTGTCCCCACCTAAGTGCACCAGGTTATTCTCTCAGCAGCAGCTGTGGCTTGGCTGCCAAGGAAGTTGCCTGTTCCTGTGTTGTTCGTCACTAGAGATTTCAGTCACTCCTGAATTTCTGTAATACCTCCTGCATTTCCTTTACAACCAGAACTCCAGCACCACCAGTGTGAGCATTAGCCCCAGAGGATGCACTGAGGCTGGGCAGCAGGCTGCGGGATGCTCACCTCCCCCATGAGCTCCTTGACCACGGGCACGACACCGTTGTCCTTGGTGAAGCCCTGGTAGGACATGTTCCGGGCCGCGCGCTGGGTGCAGATGAAGATGTCACCACTGCCCGTCTCAAAGCCGATGTACTTCATGTCCGGGCGCAGCCAGCAGTTGGTCTGGCCAAACATCGTCTCTGGCCTGAGCGTGGCAGCCACCAGGAAGATGTTCTTTCCTCTCAAGCCACTGGGGGGACAAAGTACTGGATAAGTTACCAAAATAAAATCATTCCAGATCATGCAGAACAGGCTTTTAAACTAACATCAGCTTTCAAGCAACGTTTCCCAAGAGACAAAAGTGGGTCATTAATTCATTGTGGGTTTTCCTTCTTTCCTTTTTTTTTTTAATCCCATCTTGAGTTCCACACAGACACAGCGAATAGACCAACTCAAAATTCTGACCAGGTCTTTCAAGTGATGGAAAAAAACAGGTGAAATTAAATTCTGCATTAGGCAAAACACTGTTTAATTCAATGGTCAGTTCTGGCCAAGAGACAGAGCCCATCTGCCACTAAAAAGTCAAGACCTACCTCAATTTTGCAGGGTAAGGATCCAACACCTTCATTTTTATCAGTGTGTATTCTTGAGGCCCAACACCCTACAATTCCCACAAACAAGGCAACAATCAATAAATGAAACTCACTTGAGCAGGAAAGAAAATAAATCCTATCCTGTAGGAACCTAATCCAAACACTATTTAAGGTACTTTCCTCAGAGTAAATCCTATTTCCACTCATATGAAAGGCAGTTCACTAAAACGTAGACTGCAGAGAGGTTATACTGTACTCCTACAGTCAAAAACTTACTTGTCACAGAGACTGTCTCAGCAACATCTAAGTTAATAACAGCTTGTTTATTTAGTTTCAACAGATAACAACACAGTGAAGTGATGCTGCTGGCACAGATTGCCAAACCACCAGAGAAACCAGCTACAATCCAAAATACTATCCATAGCTCCAGACAACTCTGCTCAGGAGAGGACTTAATTCAATTTTCACATGCACTGACAGCTGAGAGCCAGTGACTCTGCACATCCAAATGATGTTTTGCTCCAAGATACAATTTACTTTCCATTCAGTATTTAAGATCGCAAGCAATACGTGAAAATGTCAAATAAAAATATTACCTCTCCTGTTTGCCTGTCGTGATCCATGCAAGGCTGTCCATCTTTAGGAGAATAAATTGTGTATCTAGAAAAAGGTGTATTTTCATTCAGCAGTGAGTAAAATAGTGTATAGAACAAGAACAAAAAATATAGCTCTCTGAGAGAAAAAGACCTCTTAACAGTATTTTCAAATTTTGTGTGGATCTGTTTCCGTCAGTGACAACGTTCAGTTTTCACAAGAGCATTCAGAATTGACCCTTTTTTGCTTGGAGTTGGTACCCATGGAAAAATTAAACCCAGAAAATAGATCTCACATGCTTTGTTGGCACAACTACACTTCACTGCGTCAGGCAGAGCACCAGCAATGAAAGATTCTGGTTCCATGTGAGTTAAAAGCATGCTCTAGAGATGTGTCATGGGGCTCTGTCTTTGGTACAGCTGAGCTTATCCACACTCCCAAAAACTCAGAGCTGAGTGGCAGCTTACCGTTTGCCAAACTTAATCTTATTTCTTTCCTTTAGTGTAAGGAACTGCCATCGCACAAAGGAATCATAATAGGGATTGACATTTGTCGTGATGAAGGAACGCCTCCAGTCCACCTGAAAATGGGCAAGAGGCTTCAGTAAGTAAGCACAATCAAGAAATCAAAGGAATCTCATAACACCATAACTATTATTTTAAAAATAAAATGAGCTTTCTCTCCAAAAAAGACAATGCAAGTACATATCCCATAAAGGGAGTAAACTCAAACGCACATCTGTGCCTGCTCTCTCAGAGCAGAGATGTCAAAGACTTGAGGTCCCTCCACTGACTGAGAAATTTAGAGGTTTTGTAGTAGTTTTACCCAACCATTCAAGCTGAATTTCAGCACTGCCTTGTTTCATCATCTTTATTTTTCCTCATTTTCAAAAATCTGTTGTCAGCAGGACAAGTACTTTTAGGAATAAGAATGATGTGATGTTAAACAGAACTGCTGTCAATACTGACTACAGACAAGTTATCTCACATGGGAACCATAGGTCATAATGTCTTCATTGGACTCATTTCCAGCTGTGACCACTGTACAGGGTATAAGCTCTCTATAAGAAAGCACTTAATTATCACCCAAGACCATTAAAAAGTTAAATGACTAATTCTATAAATCTCAGAAACATTTCTGGAATTATGGAGGTACTACACAGAAAATCTCAAGCTCAAGCAGAAGCAGAACATTCACCAACAGTACAGGTATGGCTGCCTGTGTAACTGAGGTTAGGATCACCCAGAGTTACCTTCAATCCCATGCTCTTCAGATCCTGGACAGCAAGGGGAGGGAAATAATGCAGCCAGTGCTCAGCTTCAGAAAAGTTGACGACTTCTTCATCAGACAGACCCAAAGACTTCATGATCCCCCACTGGTATTTGGAAGTGCCAGTCTTGGCAGCAGCCTTGCTCTGAAAGAACAGCTGGGATTAGGTAGAAGCCACAGTCTTGTCACAAGAGCATTTGCCTCTGTTAATGTTATGGTTTCTGATTCCAGATACACAAGTTAATACAAATATTCTCACACCCTCCCTCTAACAGTGAGGGTAATTGATTAGAGTTTCCATTCTACACCCTGTATTCACAAGTTTCCATTCTACCATACCTTGCACTCACTATTCATTCCCTAACCCTCCTCTTCCCAACTGTTCCATGCCAATGTCCAGAACACCTGCAGAGGCTCTGCCACAACAACCTGGCACAGAATTGCCTCTTGTCGAGGCCCTGCTCAAACCCATGGGTTTTTGCACCATGGAAAGGTGGGTAGCCCTGCACCCCTGCACAAAAACCTTTGCTGCTGTCACTTTGCTCATGGTACTTTTCCCAGCTGTTGTCTCTCCCCAGCAGTGACCCAAGCAAGATCACACCTTCTGTCCCATAGAGCAGCCAGAACCCCAAACCCAGCAGTTCTGGTGGGACAATCTCTTGAGTGTACATAAACAACATACAGAGCATCTCTAAACTTTCCCTAGACTTGATTCCTTGCCTTGCTTTGGGATACTCCCAAAATCCTAAATCTCATTTAAATACCTGCCAAGTGAAAATAGTTTGGATGATTTTACTGAGCCTATCTAGACAGAACTGGCTAGATAGCAACTTAAAAAACAATAACCAGAACAGCAGGAATACACATCCTCTACCTCTGAGAAAGCAGGGCTACTTCTTACAACCTGCTTATGAATGTTCCATGAATGGATTAAAAAAAAAAAGAGAA
>VYZR01135092.1:0-11570 GCA_013400675.1 Oxylabes madagascariensis
TCCCTTTCAAATCAAACCATTCTGTAAGTCTATGATTCCATAAGTATTGCAACATGACATTGCAAATGTTTAGGGTATTTTTTTGGGGTGACAGAAGTACTTCTTAGGAGTCTGAGGCTCTGAAAAGATCTATGCACTAATAGATTCTTTTTACAACCAAGCACAGATAGAAATAGTTCTGGTGCAAGTTAAGTGGGGAGTAAAATGTACTCAAGCAAGACATGCAGCAAAGCTCTCCCAATTCACACTGACTGGCTGATACTGCAAATTAATGGGATTATGCATGGAGGAAAAAAAAGGAAGTGAGTACAACACACTATATTTAAACCACACTAGTTAAGTCCTTTTTAAGATTTCACAGTGACAAGTAAAATTCGTAAGTGTAAAGGTGTTTTCACAACAACTCATGTTTGTCAACCACACATTTCAATGCTCTGCATCGCTAACAGGGAAAAAAAGGAGAGAAATGAAGCAACAGCCCTAAAATGGGAAGCAGTTCCACAATGAGGAATGAAATCTAGACACCAAGCTCAGCCTTCCAGGCCAGAGCCAAGGAAATACACACAGCAACTGGAAGCACAGGGTATCAGCAGATGGGAGAATAATAAAATGCAGTTATCACTTGGATCACAAGGGACCTGGCACAGTTCTTCTGGGATTTTTAAAATCCAGAAGATCTTCCTTCCAAAGTAAATTCCACCTGGCTTTGGTGCAACTTCAGATTAAAAACCAAAGGGATCAATTTAACATCCTATATTCTGCCTCCCTCCCTTTCCCTACCTCCACACACATCCAACTCTCCACTCAGGGAAACATCCCAGAAATGTATGTCACAAAAAGCTCTCTGGGCAGGATCCTTTCCAGCCTCTCCAGGCTCCAGATGCAGATGACAGAGCTCTGACAGTGGAATTAGCTTTAGGAGGTGTTCCCTCATGGTTCAGCTGGTTCCTTTCCACTCCTACCCATACCTTGTAGTTGCCTGGGTCGTAGGTAAGCACATTTCCAAGGTGTTCAAAAGCCTTCTGGTAATCCCCAGTCTGGGAAAAGAAGTACATAAGAATCAGAAATTCAGGAATAAGGGGAGTTAAGAAGGAGAATACAGGGTTTGTAGGCACCAGAATTTCTGTTTCAGTTATATAGGCAGAAAAGTGAGTTTTACAGTGCTCCCATTACACACACATTATCCTGTTTGATAATTCACAGAACAGATTCTAAGAATTTGATTTGGCTGGATTCACTGTTCTGACCCAACCACAAATGAGTTCTGGTTTCACAGATCTCTGCTTCTTTCTCTATCCCAGAAAACAGGCTATAAACTGCTACTCTGCACATCCCCAATTCCCTCACCACAAATTCCTCACTCCCCAGGGCTTCCCTGTTCAGGTTTCTTCCCTTCCCTTGTCTTCTCATGGACTGCAGGAGTTAGTGGGCATCACTGTGGCCATATATGAGCATGTGAGAGCTTGGAATCACTTAAATCCTATAGACTGGAACCAGACAAGCTCTAAGGTCCCTTCCAAGCCATCCTGTGATTCTGTGGTTTCAACTGAATTCACCTAAAGCTCATCTCATTCCAGCCCCGGCCATGGGTAGGGACATCTTCCACTGTCCCAGGGTGCTCCAAGCCCTAGTGTCCACCCTGGCCTTGGGCACTGCCAGGGATGCAGGGGCAGCCACAGCTGCTTTGGGCACCCTGTGCCAGGGCCTGCCCACCCTGCCAGGGAACAATTCCTTCCCAATATCCCATCCATCCTGCCCTCTGGCAGAGGGAAGCCATTCCCTGTGTCCTGTCCCTCCATCCCTTGTCCCCAGTCCCTCTCCAGCTCTCCTGGAGCCCCTTTAGGCCCTGCCAGGGGCTCTGAGCTCTCCCTGGAGCCTTCTCCAGGTGAACACCCCCAGCCCTCCCAGCCTGGCTCCAGAGCAGAGGGCTCCAGCCCTCACAGCATCTCTGGGGCCTCCTCCTCCTTTCAGGCACTACTGCCTATTCTTTTCTGCTTGTTCACTCTTTGGAAAGCCAACTTCTGGAATAATCCAGCCTTTCCCATCCATTTCACAGACACAAGGATAAGCACACCATTGTTATTTAAATTGATTCTGATTTTCCTTTATGGTGCATTAACACTCACAATTTCATGGCTGCTTTTTCAGGATAACTTGCAAGACTCCTGCTGCAGAAAAGGTAATGACTAGTCATGTTTTGTTATACTTGGAGGATTTATAACAGAGTTAGGGCGGTTGCCAAACAGAATTCCTGCTCTGGCTCTGGTCCAGGGAATCAGCTTGCTTTTAGCAGCAATGAGAAGATACAGAAAAGCAAGTTCTGTCCTGTTAAATTCAGTCCATAGAGAAGCATGTGCAAGCAATGGGAAGGTGGATAGAAATTAACTCTATAAAAAATCCAACGTGGTTATATTGAAAATAATTAAGTTTTTGTAACAGTAACAGCATTTAGTACCTGCAGGTACAGTAGGCCCAGGGCTGTGAGGAGGTCTGTGTTTTCTGGAGAAAACCTGGAACACAAAAGCCAAAGGGCTGGGTTTGCTTTTCAGCCCTTCTAGGACAGGGTAAAAATAGAACGTGGAATTCTGATGCTACATTACTGTTGTATCAATCCAGGAAATTAAACTGTTATTATTAAAAACATATATTAGAAGAACTGCCATCATGGGGACTTCCCCTGAATAACATCACACCTCAGGTTCCCAAATATCTTCTGGGTATCAGTGGGAAGGCACAAGGCTCTGTGAAACAAATCTGAACACATAATAAGATAATGTGGTTTTGTTAAGCTTCAAAGTGAGTCTGAATCAGTGACCTGGAAATACAAAATGGGATTTTGCATCATCTCTCATAAACTACCCTCTAAATCCATCCATCCTAAGCCTCTTGGGCCACGTAGGACAGAAAATCCTCAGCATTCCTGATGGATCCTACACACTCCTCATCAGAATTTTAGTTCACCTTATAAAAAGATTACAAATAAACAGGGAGGGAACCACAACAAAAAAAGGGCAAAGCAGAGAGAGACACAATTTGTGGTCTCACTCACCTCCACAGGAGTCAGTTTTTAATTCCCTGCTACCAAGACTTAATAAAATCTGATCTGCATATTCACACTGGCACCTCTAAACTTCAAGCAGAACAAAACCACCTATGCCTGGTGGAATATAAACATGAAATAACAGACTATCCTGGAGCTGGAAACAGCAAGAAAAATGTAATAGGCAGATGAGAAAAAAAACCCAGGAATAAACAGGAATGAAGAAGAAAAGAGGGCAGGGGAGCACCAGGATAAGAATATAAACCTGGTAAGATGCTTAGCAAGGATTATTTACGTAATAAACATTCTAGATTAGTCCAAATGTCTGCCCAACCCCACCCACCATCAGGCAGCAGCGAGGGCAGACATGTAAGGAAACACAACATCGATACGGCCATGGCTTCCAACACACTCCTGATTTTCTCTCTAGTGTTGGCCTCCATGGCAAAGCCACATTTGAAAGCACTGGCAATGCTTGGGAATGCCCTAAAACAAGGATAGGCGGGCACTGAGGAGGTGTGATGGGGTGGGAGAAACTCCCTGTGCACCAGCACATCTCCCTCAGCCACAAACTGCTCTGAGGGAAAGCAGCAAGTGACACCCAGCCAGGGATTTTGGATGGACAGTCGGGGTTACATTGTTTTGGGAGATAAACCTTTGGGATGGATGAAGTCAGTTTTGGATCACTTTGCTCCCAGGCATCTCCATCCATTTGTTATTCTACTTTTTTTCTGGCAGCCCTTCCAACAGCTCCCTTCTTCCCTGCCACACTGTCAGCAGGAACAGAGACAGCTGAAGTGCTTGCAAGTGCCAGCTTTGCTCAGAGCCCCCGTAATTACCATTAGCTTTTTAATCATGGCCTCAATTCAGATCTGGGACACCAATCAATTTTCTCCTGGCATAGGATGGGAATGGGCAGATGGAAAAAAAGGGTATGTCTTACTCTACAGCTTTCTTATATACTTCAATGGCTTTATCCGTCTCCCCCTCCAAGAGGTGAATTTTGCCCAGCATCATGTAGGTCAGATCGTGTCTGTTGAGCTCCAGGGCATTGTTGAGCTGATCTCGTGCCTAAAAACACAACCAGAGAGAATAAAAAAATAATAAATGATTACAGAGCCCTCAGCAAAGCAACAGCCCACGAGTAATCCTCAACAGCCAGGGAAGGAGGACAGCCAACAAACACCCTCTGCACCTGGAGAACACAAACCCCAGCCCAGCTAATCCTTGGAACAAGCTCTGCGCCAGCAGCCACCTGCTTTTAGGGGCAGTAAAAGGCAACAGCTTCAAGCCAAGCAAGAGGCAATGACCTCCCAAGGAGGAGATGTGCACGGGCCTGCTCCTGGATCTGAGTTTGTTTGGCTTGAGGGATGCTCTGGATCTGTTGGGTGAACCGATACTTTACAGCTTCTTTGAAATGCTTATTCCAGCAGTGAGGAAGTGAAAATCTCAGCGGAGGTGTGAGCACGTCCCAGTTTGGAAGGTGTTAGTGCAGACAACAAATCCCAAGTGTGAACCCACACCCCAGGGGCTGTTTTTTCACAGGGATGCCTTGAACAGGGAGCACAGCTGGGGTTTGCTGCAAGGGCAAACAGATAGCACCCCACCAGCAAGAGCAGCAGGGAGGAGCTGGGCCAAACTGGAAACAAAAAGGGTCTAAATTCTGGTTTTTCCCTTAGAGTAGCTGGATCAGAGACAGCTCAGTGCTCACCACCAGCACTCAGGGGATGGTTAAGTGAGGAACTGGGAATGGCACGCTCAGATGTGGGAATAAAACTGCATTTCAACCTCCAAAACTCCTTTACTAACTCCAGGTTTAGCTCAAAAGGAGCTTCAGACACTGGAACAAACCCTTCACATGGAGGAAAAAAGGACCTGCTGCACCTCCAGCAAACAACCCTGTAACTCCTTCTCTCCGAATCCTGCCAGACCCAAGGAGCTGAGGCTTCCTTCAGGAACTCTCTGCACGAGGTGCAGCAGTTTGAGCTGGGGAAATGGTTTTGGGGTTTCACCATCACCCTTCTCTCATTTCAAGAGGATGGACCTGGATTGCTGCTCCTACAAAGCCAGCAGTGTTCCTGGGTCTGGCTTTAAAGGGCTCAGACACAGAAGAAGCTCTTATTGGAGCACAGCCCATTTTCTGTCTAGTCTGAGGTTTCTCAAACATTCCCTTTAAAACCAGAAACGTTTTCTGAAAAATCTTAGATTTCAGAAAAAGCCTCTGGCCCTGCCCCAGGCTGATCTCCCTTTATACAACCTCACTGACTTGCAGCTGACTCAAAGTAATTCAACACACAAATGGAAACAGAGACAGCTCAGAAACCTTTGCTCCCATAAACAAAACACTGAAGCAAAAAACTTTCTTGATACCTCTTGCTGCAAATGATCCATTTCAAGCTACCCAAGACAGTGAAATTTCTGGGATGCTTCCTTGCTTCCCACTGACATTACCTTGTTGAAGTGCTTCAGGTACATGTAGCACACACCCAGGTTGTGGCTGATCTCCTGCATGAAAAAAACAAAACAAAACAAAACAAAACAAAACAAAAACCCAAATCAGCACAAGGTATGAAATAAAATCTGACAACACTAACCCAGAGCAGGAGAGCCCTGTGACTGCCCACACCCTTCTTGCTTTGTAGAGCAAGTAAACCTATAAATTCCAGTTACTTCAGGCACTTAAGAGCTTAAGTGGGGTTGTACACAAAAAATTACAGCCCACTGAGACAAAAACCACAGAAATGACAAATCTCTTTTGAGAGATCAGACATAATCTCCTCAGAGAACAAGGAGCATAGACTGGTTTCCTCATCGTGGTGTCACTCTCTAAAACTTGCTGCCCTCATGGGTGACTCAGTCTGGCTGTACATCAGTAGGATACGCACAGTGTCCAACCCAGCTGGACAAAACTGGAAAATGTGCCTAATTTTCGAAAACAGAACTTGAGCACTGGAATATCTGATATCCCTCTGGCACCCTAAACAATTTTGCACAGGGTAGGAAGATCCCTTAGGGATCCTAAATGCTCTGGTGACACTGTAGGGAGCGTTCGTGCCCCTAATTCCTCACCCAGAGTTTAACACACAAAGCACCTTCCCCACCCCGGCACATCCCTGAAAAGCAAGGTCCTCCCAATTCCTTATTTTATTCTGGTGAGCATTTCACTGATTCATCAGCTTAGACAGCCCTGACCTTTCACAGGGAACTCTCTTCCTTCCCCATCAACCTGTTTTCCTCCACGCAGCCTCTCCAGCTGTGCAGAACTGAATCAGTGACTCCAGGTTGCTGCAGATTGTAGAATGAGGGAAGAGCACAGCCTGATTCTGCTTCCAGTGCTGAGCCAGGAATGGGGAATAACTAATCAAAATACCCACTGGCATCTGCCTGCTGGGTTGTAAATAGGGTTACAGGCATGCCAAGCACTGGAAATGCAGGTGGAAAAGAGACTCGTGATACAAAAGGTTTCTGAGTTGTCTGGCACAGGGTAATTTGAATAACACCAAAGCTATCCTCGTATCCTGAATTTTAGATGTACTGAGAAACAAAGGAATGAGCTCACATACTGCAAGCCTACTTTAGAAACACTTCTGCAGGCAAAACAGGCACCTGCAGAAGGCTGCAAGGCATGGCCTCTCCCTCACCGTCACACCTTTCTTTGCAATGCTCTTTCTCTCATTTTGTCTTTTTATACAGAAGAGCTAATTTAATCACTGCTTCTATATTTTCAAAGATGTTTTGCATTACAAAAGCTTTCCCAATTACTCAAGCAAGTTTTAATAATCGAGGTTTCCAAACTCTCCCCATAGTTCCCTCAAAGTACAGATGTGGTTATGTAAAAACTGATCCGTGGCAAAGTTCCAATACATTGCTCAATCCTCTGTGCCTCAAGCCAGGGATTTGCCCCAAGGTGTGGGATTTGGCTCCTGTGATCCAAACCAGGCTCAGACCACAGGCAGTGTGAGCTCACCTTGGCTTGGGACAAGTTTGCAGCTATTACAAGGATCTGCAACTCCCTGAACACTCACCCAGTCCTTCTCATCGAGTTTTGCTGCTTCATTGTACACTTCGATGGCTGCCTTATGCTTCCCCAGCAGAAACCTGCAAAAGGATTGCAATTCTTATGTCTTTCCTGTTTTCAGACCCTGCTGTGCAGCCACTATCACCTCTGCCAGTGAGAAATGATCCTATTTGCTGCATCTCCAGATATCTGCAGGAGAAGTTTACAATCTCAGCACTGCTCCCTCTCAGGACCAAGGCCACCCATCCTGACACTCCTGGGGATGTAAGGAATGAATGCCCAGGCTCTGCAGCCTGCTTCTGTCCCCAAGGAAAGAGACAAGTGCCCTAACACAACACTCAGCAACAGAAAAGGGTCTGAAGGGCAAGTCTGCCCAGCTCAGGTCAGCACCTGTAGCTCAGCACCTTGAAATCAGTATCACCTTTCTGCCTGAAGCCCAAGGAAAAAGAAAACACAGCAGCCAGGCAGATAACAGAGGTTCTGCTTAAAGAACAACCCACGCTTTTGGAAGCCAAGCCAAGTGTTGATAAGGAGGAAACATGTCTGGAATTAAGCAGCCTAAGAGAAAAACAAAGCATGGAAGGTCCTGGGTGGCACATCCAAGAGAAACAACAAATAAAACAGCACTCACAGGGATCGTGCCACCTGCTTGAGGTTGTCAGCGCTTCGAGGGTTCAGAATGGAACATGTCTGGAAAAGTTCAAGAGATTCTTGAATTTTCCCCTCCAAGCGAAATATCAAAGCTGTAAGACAACATACAGCAGGCAAATGAATCCATTCTCAGCAGGAAAAACGTAAGGAAAGAAGGGGGAGTACAGATATATCACATCAATGCTCCTCCGATGCTTCCCCCTCCTGCAGCACCAGCAGTTTGTGTCTGAGGGCAGGACTCTGTGTGCCTGGAGAAATTCGGGGGTCACAACAAAAGCTTTAAGCTTTAAACTTTGGGCAGTTGCTTGTACAGATTCAGTCTGGATTTCTCCCCTCCCCAGCCTCTCCAGGCTGCAGTATGTCCCTGCCAGTCAATCTCCACTGTCCCCCACCATGGCACTTGGAATTGGAATGCCACATTTTGGAAGACGTTTTTTAGGCAGCAGAGGGCAGGGCAGGAAGAGGAATACATCCTTAGAGCAAGGAGTGAGACACTGATCACCTGGGGTGGGTAACAAACAGGAAACATGCGTCTGTAACAGAATCAAACACACACCAACACACTGAAGCCAGGAGCCCGTAACCCAAAGAAGAACTGATGACAAATACAGAGATAACAGGACATTTAATCTGCCCATTTCACGTGAAAATCCCAAACTTCAAAACAAAATGGAGCAAGCAGAGGGAAAAAATGTATTTTTGACATAACAATTCTATGTTTCCCTCACCTATTCTGTGTATTGTTCTCTGCATCTCAAATCAGGGGTGACCCGCTTTAGCAAAAAGATTTTCAGACATACCTTGGACATAGACAGCGTATTCACAGAGCCCTTGGGACTCCTGGAGCTGCTCTTTGATGACAGCCTGGAAGGACAAAATTATAAACTCACATGATTTTAACAAAGCTGATTCCAGAGATTTGGTTCCAGTCACAAAACCCACAACCCCACGTGTAACAAGGGCACTGGACCATGACTGGGACAACCACACAGTGCACACGACAGAGCTCTGTGCCAGGAACACTGTGGCCCTTTTAGCATTCCTCTGTTCATTCCTACTCCCAAAGACAACTAGATACTACCTGGGGAAAACACCAGGAGGCATCTCTGAAAGCATCCTCTGCAGAAAAAGGTATCTACTCCAGGCCCTTTGTGAAGGAAGAAATTGAACTGGAGCAACTGCAGCTGAATCAATGAAAGCCAAAAGAACAAAAGAGGAGTGAACAGGGAAAAAAGCCAGATGAAAATGTAAATTCTTGCTGGCTGCATCCAATGCATCTCCCAGTTTGGGGTGAGTGGCTGCAGCTTGGATATATTCCATGGTCACAGCTGGTCCCACCTCTGGGAGGATGAACACCCTGGATAGGAATCAAGAGCGTAATTTCTGCTTTGAGACTCCTCTTTTGTGCAGAAGTGGAGGAGATACAGGGGGTAAGAATAATTTCTGGGTGAGCAGTGACCTGGTGCTCATCTGGCATTTCAAATGTGTATGGTCAGTATGAGCATCCCCTGCCTCCAAAAGGAACAAAAGTGAAGGACCTGAAAACTGAACCCCAAATACATCACATAGGAGAAAAACTATTGCTGTGAAAGTTATTCTTGAGAAGGTATTAATTGAGAAGTTACTATTGAGGAGAAGGGAAGTCCTTATTGACAATCCTCACTTGTAAAGAGAGGAAGAAAAAGAAACAATGGGCTTGAGCTGCTCTTCCCTCACCTGTACCTGCTAATTTATCTATGTAAGTCCTAACAAAGCGCATGCTTATAAAACATTGTACTCAGAAATAACCTACATGTCCTCAATTCGGATACTCTGGATTGTTCCATCTACATAAGCCCAGATTCTCAGAGCAAGAGAGGGCAATAGAGAGCTATCTTTTGGAGAAATCTGATTAATTCTATAAACCCTAAAAAGTCCCCCAGCAAAAGGCTCTCAGCTGAGGAATATGATCTCTAATCCCAGATTTCTCCCCACCCACAAGTCTATTTAAGGTGCTGATGACAGAATTTAGACACAACTGGCAGGAGACCAACCAGTCTCTGTCATCCCAGGGGATGCTGCAGCTGCAGACTCTCGGGGATGTCTGCCTGGCACCTTGCTCAAGTGGCACTGAAAGGGTCAAAATCACTTTAATGCCTCCACTTCGGGGAGCTGATGTCAGTAAATAAACAGCTTTGAATGGCCTTTTAGTTCATTGAAAACTATGGGAGATTTTAAAGCTGTGATAGAGAAGAAGCATTTCAAAGCACTGAGCGGGAAAGACCAAAATTAATTAACACGACAGGCCACTTGTTTTTTACTGAGACTAAACTAATGGATTTTAACAACGCCCAAACTGTCCTGGAATCTTCCAGTTTTACTGCAAAAACACTGTTTTGTGAGCTCTGAGAAAAAGGAAAGCTGGCCTGCCAAGCAGAGGAGTATTTAATAGCTGTCTTCTCTCTATTTTTCCCAGCTACTTCCTTGCTTCCATGACTGATGAAGACATGGAGACGTCAGTGCTGCCCTTATATCATCCATTGGTTATTTTCTCTGGTTTCCTAAGCTGCACATATTTTTCTTTTCTCTGTTCTGTGATTCCACATCCCATCACAGAAACAACCAACACACAGAATCACACGAAGAAACTCCAGTGAGACAACAAAAAAGGGAAACAATTTTCTGTTTTGAGGGCTAGTCCAACTCATGTTTCTATCTATGCAAACCAAGATCTGAAATTACTGTAATGATACAACTCCCTGGCTCTGTTAATTAAGAGCTTAATGAAATTCCTCCATCCTGCCTATTTCCTAAGCACCCCCAGGACCTCTCCAGCAGAGGCAAGTCCTGACCAACCTGGTGTTTCAGAAGCCAAAAATCTTTTCAGATCTTTGCTGCACGTGCCAGAATCAGAATGGCAGCTCTTGTCCACTCCTCTTGCCCATGGGCACATCACCCTCTTGTGTTCATTTTATCAGGAAAACACACTGGTAAATAATAATCTGCCATTTCGTTAGTCCACTTAACCATTATAATCCCAAACAACCAGTTCTGAACTACTCACCAAACCCAAGATGAATTATGCCATAGATCATGTGCAAAATGAACGGGTTTTGCTCAAGAGTAACCAGGATATTTTTTATTTACACTTGGTAGTAATGTTCACTTCAACTGAAGTGTTTTCATAGCGTCTCTGTAGTACCACTGAGAAACCTGCACTGTGGAACTGTGTTATTATCAGTTTGGAAAACCCTATCCACCACTTGGAACAACAGAGGTTTGCAGTTCTTTCCACTTTTCCCCTCCCAGTGACATCCTGAGCTCACAGATTGCTCCAGAGAGCTGCACCTCAGATCCTGAAGGTAGCCAAGGGTTGGAGAACACTGAAGTCATTTTACTTGTGTTTTCTCTTGGTCCCCTCATTTCAAAAGAAGTTAGGAAAGAGGGTGGTTTGGAAACTATCAAGAAAACTGTTTTTTCATGACATCAGTAAAATAAATCCCACATTCTAGGGACAGCTCTTACCTTACACTCCTCGTAGTCTCTGCGGACGTAGAGCAGATAAATCAACCAGTTCTTCCTCTCTAGGAGTGGCAGCTCCGGTGCTGTACATGGAAAATATTCACAGAACACAAGGAATCAGACTGAGCAGCAGAGAATTTGGGAGAGATATTCCCAACCACCTCAACTGCCTACACAAGGCAAGTAATTCAAGAACTGCAATTGCAATTAATGATTTGACTTGAAGGCTAGAGTGTGGACTTTTAACCAGGGTCTGGTTTTATTCTCCTTCCCAAACTGGTGGATAAAACATCTTGTTCAGGACAGACACTAAATAAAAGCTCTAAGCAAAAAACTTCCACCTGGTCTACTGGAAGGTGT
>VYZR01135321.1:0-10230 GCA_013400675.1 Oxylabes madagascariensis
CCCCGCGGCTCCTCCCGCCCCCGCGCACTCACCGAACACGAAGTTGTCTGGCCTGAATATCTGCCCGAAGGGCCCGGAGCGCACCGAGTCCATGGTGCCGGGCTCCAGGTCCACCAGCACGGCGCGGGGCACGTACTTGCCGCCTGCAACACAGGGAGAGCCGTGACTACCGCGCCGGGGGGGCCGGGGGCAGCCTGGGGGGGCGGGTCCGGGCCCTACCTGTGGCCTCGTTGTAGTAGACATTGATGCGCTCCAGCTGCAGGTCGCTGTCCCCGTGGTAGGTGCCGGTGGGGTCGATACCATGCTCGTCGCTGATCACCTCCCAGAACTGCCAAAGAGAAGCGCGTCAGCGGCGGCCACGCCGGACCGGGCGCGCTCCCCTCCTGCCCCCGCGCCCTCTTTCCCCGCCCGGACCTTGGCTCCGATCTGGTTCCCGCACTGCCCGGCCTGCAGGTGCACGATCTCCCTCATGATGGCGGCGGTTCCAAGCGCTCTCTACGACCCCAGCCTTCCCCCAACCGACTCTGACTGCGTGAGACAACCGCCAGCCCTTATATAGCAGCGGAATGCGCGCGCAGCCGTCTTCTCCCCGCCCAGGCAGCCACTCGCAGCAACGATTGGATGCTTATAGCGAGGCTCTACAAATGAGAGAATCTGATTGGCTGCACTGCTGTCACTCAAGCCTACGACTTCTGTTCGCCCCGCCCTCCTGTCTGTTGGCTTTACAGTTAGGCAACCGGGAGCCGCGAGTGCCCGCCCCAGCTCGCTCACGACGTTCTCTATTGGTTCAATTGAATGATTGATGTCGAAGCCGATTGGCTGCCGGCCCTGGGGGATGAGCTAACGCCGTTTGATTGGCGGAGAACGAAGTGCCCTGGTAACCGTCGCAGTGACTCCGCAGCGGGCTCTGGGCGGTGGCCGCCGCAGCCGCCCATTCACGGACCCGAGTGCGCGCTTAGCGCAGCGGAGGCGGCGGCTCCTCCTCACTGCGGGATAGGGCGGGTTCCCCACGGGTCCCCAGCGCTTCCCCCCCACCCCTCGCCTCCGTTCCTCCAGGCAGGTCTCCCTCCCTCCTTCCTTCCCTGCCCGTCCCCCCGTCCCACTCCAGCCGGCGCTGCAGCGGGTGGGGGAAGGACCCCGCGCGCGCACGCGCGGGCTGCAGCGCCGTTCCAGCAGTTTCTGGCGCGCGGCCCCGCCCGAGGGTGGCGGGGCCGCGCGCGCGGGCGTTGTCATGGCGACAGCGCGGGCAGGTGGCGGGAAGGAGCTGGGGGGGGCCGTCCGCTGAGGGCTTGGGAGTGGCTCTGAGTACTCAGGGAGCCTGGCTCCTGCAAGGGCTTGGGGGATGCTAAAACCTCAGGGGGTCTGCCAGCTGTGACAAGACTGGGGGCTTGAGGATCTGTGAGGGCTTGGGGGGCCACCGTAAGGGCTCGGAGGGCTGTGAGGGAAGTGTGAAGGCTTGAGGGGCTGTGGGGGCATGGGGAGCCGTGAGAGGGCTGTGAGGGTGGAGGGGGGCCCTGGCAGCTGTGAGGGGAGTGTGGAGGTTCTGGAGGTCTGGCTGCTGTGAGGGCTTAGGGCTGCTCTAAGCCTTGCAGTGGCAGCTCTGTAAAGGGGACGTGAGGTGAGGGGAAAGCCCCAGTGAGGGGCTCCCTCCTGTGAGGGGATCTGAGGTAGATGTTGCTTACCAAGGCTTCCCCCCATGGACACCTCCATCCTGGGCTGTGTGTGGGTGCTGCAGCCCTGTCATGGCAGACACTCCATACTGGATAAATACCACCCTTGCCTTTCCTCGTCCCTTATTCTACCTCCCAGCTTTGTGAGCACATTCTTGCCCAGACAGTGCATCCATTGGTCACAGTTTTATTAAGCATATTTGATTATTGTTTCAGCAGAATCTTTTTATGATTGTATATATTCATTGTGATGCTAGCTGGGTCTACAAGTCCCAGTATCTCTTCTTGCTTCATACTGTAGCAAAAACTTGAAAGAGGCTCCTAATGGAGCTCCCAAGGCAGGGAGTCTCATCCTGCTGCCTTGCCGTGGGGTGGGCTGAGGCAAACGCAGCCATGACCTCAATTCTGCTGACACAGGCCAGCTCTGTGTGACACACAAACGGCTTGTACACATCCTGGAATCTGTGCATGGATAACAATAATCCAATCCTGTGGCTGGGTCAGGTGGGGAGGTGGCAGGATATAGAAGCCCCGTGAAGGCTTTGGCTGGAGGATGAATGGCCTCTGGTAGTTGGCTTAATAAAAAGATTATGATAATCGATATTTCAGGCATATAAACAACATATTCCTGCAGAGGTGCTGGAAGGAGTCCAGGAACACTTGGAGCAGCCCCAGAGAGCCTTTGAGGAGCCCCAGAGCATCAGGAGCAACCTGAGAGGGTCCTGGGAAAGGCCTGTGTCAGCCTCCAAGGTGTCTGGGGAGACACACACATCCTTCACATCTGCAGCCGAATGCAGGAGATTTATGCAGTTCCCTTTGAGATAGCTGAGTAATGCAGAGGCATTAGGGTCCAGATTTATCCCACTAATTACAGGCATTGATTGCATAGTGCTCACACTGGAATCAGTGGAAAGGGATGGCTTGGCCCACTTCAGCTTGGAGCAGTCCTCTGACAACACCTTTCTGTTCTCTGTGATGGTGTTTGAAGTGGCCAGTTCCAAAAACTGCAGCATCATTTAGGTACCAAAGGCAGCCAGGATGATCTGGATAAGACTTGCTCAAGATTTCACACAAGGCTGTGCTAATCTGTAAAGACAGTTTTTCCTGCAGGATGTGATGCCATCTCTTCAGAGTAATGTACAAAAGGAATCCTGGCTTCTTTCTGGTTAAAACCAGGGAATGTAGAGTGTGTTGCTTCTGTTGTGCTGTCCGGGAAGGCACATTCAGCATCAATTCTCATCAGGTGTGCTCAGCGCAGCGTTCACAGGCACGTGTGCTCAGGAAAGCCTGGAAAACCTGCCCTGAGATGGAGCAGGGGAGCAGCTGCAGGGCTTGGGGGAGGTTTTCTGGTACGAGTGCTGCTGTATTTAATCCAGATACAGGTTTGGGTTTTTTTCAGCCAGGGCCAGAAAGCAAAGGCCTCTGCGTTATTGTCATCCATGAACTCACTGTGTGAGCAATCTCGAGCCTTTGTGCTTCCCACAGCCTCTACTCCAGCCTGCACTGCCTTTCATGTTTGGGAAGCTGCTCTGTAATGTGTGGAGTGAGCAATTGTTGCCACCCCCAGCATTCCCAGAGGGAGTGTGAGAGTGGAAATGCTCTGCTGGGTTAAGGCTCTCGTACCTGTCTGCAGAGCACCGGTGGGATCGCCCCCAGGAGAGCAGGGCTAGGACCCTGTGGAGGAGCTAAACTTTGCTCTCTGATTGAGCTTCCAGAGGTTTCCCCAGGAGATTCAGCCACATGAATATCTAAAGAGGAGACATTTCAAATTATTTGTGCAACATTAATTTCTGCTAATACTAGCCCAGTCAGTGAGTATTTCTGTTCTTAGCTACATGCACATCCACAGGAAATGACAATTCTCAAGTATTTTTCCATTTTTAAAATTGAAATAAAATGCCAGTACTTCTAACATCTCTCTGAGAAGGAACATAGTCAGGAATCTCCATGGAGAGCTGCTGGAGCTGCCGACCATGTCAGCCCTGCTATTTCTAACGCTGTGGCAGGCCAGCATTAATTAGTGTGTGCTGGGAGGTGAGCTGGCAAGTGCCACGGCAGGTCTGTGCCAGAACCCTGGCTCACATGGAGCATTCCTCCCAAGGCAAACCTCTCCATGGAATACTGAGTGTGAGGCAAATTCTGGGAGAAAAAGCTGCACATTGCATGGTCTTACCTCAGCCAAATGCTGAAGTGCACTTCTAGTGGCCGTTGGTTTAGTGGAGGGGCTGCAGCTTGCCACAGTAGGGAATGCTGGAAAGCAGTTTGGGAGGGCAGAGAAAAGAACAGCACTGAGGTGGGATGTTTGTGGCTCCCACATCGTGTTTTCATTGCAGACATCTGTCTTAGCTGGTATTCGATCACTGAAAGCTCTCCTCAGACTCTGCTGCAAGTGACAAGCAAGGAGGTTTCACCTCATTTAAGGGCGCATCCCATCTGTAAGTGCTGCATAAATTAATGTGGTAAGAGGGGTCCTGGAAAACATCGGGGCAGTGTTATGTGGCCAAAGATCCTGGGTATAACCCAAAGATAAGACACAGGGAGGTTAAAACAAGTTGGAAATAGCGTTTCTGTTTTGTTGAATTATGTATTAGGGTTTTAAAAAACTTTGTACTGCAATTGTTTTGGTTTTGTAACTACCTGTACTGGTTTTGGCTTGGAAACGGATTTTACTGTAAACACAACTGGTTTGAACAGAGTGGGGAGGGACTTTCTTTCCACTTTTGCATATTGCCTTCCCCTTTTGCTGAACCAATGTTCTCTGTGTACAGATCTGATCCCTCCACTCAGCAGGCAGGCAGACAGCGATTGTCATTCCTCTCTTGGTGCTTAACCAACGAGATTGCAGCCTGTGTCTCTGAAACAGGATCCAGTCTGAACTGACCCTCTACCTGGGGCTGGCAGGAGCCCAGACAGAAATCACAGAACTAATTCTGTCCCTGTAGGTAAAAACCTGAAACCCTGAGTTAAGGGAGGGACTCTGGAGGATGAGTGTGGGTGGGAGCTGCCTCCAGAACCAGAGAGCTTTTGGTGTTGGGGTCGTTCCAGGTTTATGGTAACACTGAAGTGAGACGTGGGTATGTGCAGGTGTTTTCTCATTCTTGCCTGATTGGTACTTCTAAGGATAAACAGTCTTGTTTTCCAGAAATTATTGCTCCTGTGATAATGAAGTTATGGAGGTGAGAGGCTGTTTCCAGAGACCAGTGAGCAAGAGGTGCTGTTGTGGGATTCCTGCCTAAGGGAAATCAGAACAGCTGAATGGGATCAAGCCCCAGTCCACACAGGCCAGTGTGTTGTCTCTAATGCTCTGCAGCAGTTATCAAAGGGGAGAAGGGCAAACAGATATGGATGTGGCAGGTGGTTGGGGCAATTCTTTAGCCACAAGCAAGTAACTTTTTGTTTAATAGCCCCAATGGGTTATTATGAATTTATCTAATCACCTCTTGCAGCCATGTAAACTTTGGCATAAACAGCCTCCTGTCCTGGTGAGTCCTGCGGTTTAACCACGATCTGTATGGAAGAAGAGCTTCCATTTGGTTTGATGATTTCCACTGAGTAACTCCATTCACGAGGCTGTGAGTCTGCCCCTTCAGAGCTTTCACTCCAGGACTGTTTAACATTTTCTGTGACACTGTGAGACAAGGTAATGCTAAACCAGCTTTTACTTTACGTAATGTTCAGCATTACTTGGCCATTTGCATCTCCTTCGTGTTTGAAACCTGTGAACTTTGAACATTGCTCCCATGAAGGTTCCACAGCTCTGCTGTTGTTCCTTTTCCAGTGATAAGCCTCATAGCTGTTGCCTTCTTCCACGTGGAGGATTTGTTTCTCCTGAGACTTTTCACTAAGAAGTGGTGACTAATTTGGTCATGAGGTGCACATATGGTGACACCCCTGCTGTGATCAAAAATAAGCTTTCCTTCACACAAAAGTTGATTTTATCATTCCTCTGTCTCTCTCAAACCTCCTCTTCATTCCCAGGGCACTCCTCTTCCTGGTAGGGATTATTCTTTCTCCCTCGTTTCCAAAAGAGCCTTCATCCATACTCGGTGCTAGTGCCTGTCTTCTCTGCACAGAGGACTTCTTCCAATGCCATGGCTTCTTAAATCCCTGGTCAGAGTGGCTTTCACATCCCACACGGAGAGTTTCCATACTGCACTGCCTTTCCCCTGCATCCACAACACGTTCCCAGAGAAGCCTCCTTGCTAACTGATGTCATTTGTGGTGGGAGAAGCCACTGGCTGTGTCAGGGATTTCCTAAGGCTTTCCGAGGGGACCTCTGCCAGCCTCCCTCTCGTGACTGATCCCTGGCATTGCACACTACTCCGGGGAGCAGCAGTTCCTGTTCTGTGTTTATCTGACCTGAACGGGGATCTGACAGCACCCGACTGCAGGAGGGCTCTGAATAGCTCACATGGAGGGAACTTGGTCACCTTGGTGTACAAGTACACAGTGATGTCTGCACTTAGAAAACACCAAAACACTGGGACTTGCCTGAGTTTGACGGCATTATGAAAGGACTTTTATATTAAGAAAGCTGTGGCAAAAATTGCAGGTTTTCTGATCACAGTATTCCTTCAGGCCTGTTCTTCTTCAGTGTGTTCAGAATTAGCTCTTGAAGTAGGAGTGATAGTCCATGAGGTAGGATATAAACATCATATGGCTGCGTGCTTCTCTGGAAAGACACTCAGATACAGGATCAGAGGCAGGGTAGAAGAACAACATGAAAATATACTAAATCCAGCCATCCATAAAAGGCTTTCCTCTCATCTTCTGCTGAATTTACACCACAACTGGTTGTGGATTCCAAGGCCTCAACTTGGGTCTCTCTTACCACAGGAGCCTGGGTATGTCAGAATGGGAAAAAAGAAACAACTCAGGCCCTGTGGGTACTGCAGGGTGGAACTGCAGGCAACAAACTGTTTCTCTCAATATTCATGGGAATTCATTGGGACAACCCAGATGGGATGTACTGGTTGAGAATCCATGGTGCTTTGGGATGCCTAAATGACAGTTAAGCCCCAATAGCCAGGAGCAGGTCAGTCACCACTTTGTGTGTCTGGAACTAAAATGGAGAAAGTGCTTTCTGGTGTCAATTTTTGTATCTAATACTTTTTACTTCCTTCTGATTGGTATTTGCTGACAGCAGCAGAACTGCAGTTGCACATGAGCAGACTTTATTATCTGCCAGAAGATCTCTGCCATGGTTCAGCCTGAGTGAGAAGTGAGGGCCCTGTGTATAAACATAAAGAATTTATGGACAGTTAGAAAATCCTCATTATTTATCATTTCCACAGTTGAATTGTAACCACAGGCCTGCAAACATCTTTGTTTCAAAGTGGGTGAGTTCATCTAGAATCTCCTTTTAAGTAGATTTCTGCTGTCCAGGCAATCTGGGGATTTATTCTGCAAACTTATTGTTCGGCTGACATGAACGAGCTGCTCTATAGAGAGCTGGGAGGAAGGAGAAATATGTTTCTAGTATTAGTGTCCTTTCTTCTCATAGGTTCCACATTTTGTTATTTTATGCCCTTTTTTTATTACCAAAACACCAGTTTTAAAATCCCAATCTATCTTATCATCTAGTAAATACATCTATAAATGTTTTTATCTGGCAGAAAAAGAAGTGATTGTGGGCTTTTGCATGACAGAGCAGTGGTTCAGTGTCAGAGTGACTCAAGGGGCAGGGATTTAATTCAGTGGCATATGCAAGGCAAAGGTAAAGTGTCAGGAGGCCATGCTGAACTCATTGCCTAATTACTCACTTAATATCTGTCTGGAAGTCCCAAAGCTTTTAAACAAGAGCTTGGGGAAGTTCTGGCTGATATCCTTTTCTCTTGGACCTTGTGATCTATCCCAATTCAAGAAGGTGCAATGAGTGACTGGCCAAAGCACCTGGATCCAGGAGTTCCTGGCATCTCACTGGCTTGTTTCCATTTCTGACAGTGGTAGGATTCTTCCTCGGCAGGTTCCAAATCTCAGCTAGGAATCCCAGAGCTCACCACTGTGCTGTCAGGTCACCAAGCCAGAGCCCTGTTAAAGGATGGCATTTCCAGGTGCAGGATGAATGAAGTCTCAGGAATTTCCCTGATATTGCTGACTCCATGATAACCTCTTTATTTTTTCTATGCCACCTTGCCTGGATGCCTCCTACCTTCTTCAGATGGTTTGAGCGAAGAACACATCAAAAGGTGTAGGCATGTCTCTCATCAACTAAATACCAGCAGTCGGGTTATCTGAAATCTTTTTCTTTCACTGGAAAGAAAGTGCCTTCAGGGCTTCTCATTGTGTACCCCAAAAAGTACACAGCAAAATAGCTCTTGAATAGAGGCAGCAGCAGCACCCCCATCCTGCTCACTGAAACAGTGTTCACAATAACCCCCCTGCTTTGATCTCTTGCCAAGAATAACACAGACAGTCTATTAAAACATCTTTAATGACATGATATAATTAAAAATATCTAATGTGCAACTCAAAGAAATGAATAAGAAGCTTGTATAAGTCTGTTTCCACACCCCTCTAAACTTGACTGGCAGGTTCCAAACCTTCCTTAATTGGCCTGAAAATGCATGAATACCCTAATATTATGGGGTGTGTGTGTCCTGTATTATCAGTTGGGAGCACAAGGGACAAATAGTCAGATTTGAAAGGATTTAGGTGCCATGGTAGCTTAAAAAATCCTGCAAGGCACATCACTGCATCTGTGAGCATTTACATTCCTGTTTAAAGTGGTCTGAAGACATTTGGAGACACTAGTCCCTGAGGCTTTTAACAGTCTGTGTGTTTTAAGTCTCTGAAGCAGTTGTGAAGTGAGCTCTAAATGTCTTTGTCAAATCAAAGGACAGTATGAATTGATCCCTTTTCTTCACAGTAACACAGAATTTGTACAGCACCTCATCTTTCAGATGTGCAGAGTAGACCAGAGGAGCTGGAATGACTGCCAGCTCCCAGAGGAATCCTGATTATTAGATCATAAAGTAACTCTGGTCATGGTCTAATATGAAAGTGACAATTAGGAAAGCTTCTGTTCCTCAGTCTGCTCTGGTTTAAAGGACAGTGTCAGCTGAGACACTTCTAGAGTCAGCAGGAGAAGCAGGTCAGTGCAATGAACAAACAGGTGAACCTCAGCCCAGCATGAGCTCAGCTTTAGCAAATATGAAATTAAATGTGTTAATTTAAGTCCTTGCTAAAGAGTTTAAATTGGCAGTTTTAACCCTGTGTGGCCATGACTCAGCTGAGAGACAAAAACTCAGCTATGTGTGCCCTTTGTTTCTCCTTTGATCCTCTGCAGTTTGTAGAGGCCAAGACTAAGAAGGATTGGTTTTGAAGGATTCCTGGTCAGCAGGAGCACTCATTGGAAGGCAGACATGGCCATCATCACTGATGGAAGCACAGACAGATCAGGCAGAAAATACCTGCATTTCCCCTAGAACATGGAAGCAGTTGGCTGTTATATTCTGCCTGTATTTTAATGCCCTTCCAGTCTTCACTAATGGCAGTACTGCAGGTATCACCTCTCAAGAGGCCACAGAAAAGGACAGAGCACTTTTTTCAGACACCACCTCTTCTGATTTGACAGGATTATACAATATTAACTTCACAATAGCTCAGGGCCTGCCTGCCTGCAGAGGCATCATTTCATGTCTGACATGAGTAATCCCAGCTGTAGCCCAAGGAAGAGCCATGCAGGCTGTTCTTGTTTGGAGAATGAATAGCTTGCCATCCATCAGGAATCACAGCCTTCCTGTGGAGCAGGATCCATTGTCTCAAAGTACAGTAGTGCAAGTACCAGCAAGTTGCTGGGAGCCCTGCAGGAAAATCACTTGCATCCTCCAGTGACTTACACCTCTGTGATTTCTGTCTGGACCCTGTTAACTGTGCTCTGACAAGAGTCTTGAGTCGCAGAAGACTGTCAGTCATCAAGAACACTGCTGTTCCTGTGACTGGAGCTGCTCTCCTTGACCATCACTCGGTAGGAGATGCGCATGAAAGAGCCCATGAGCAGCACAACAAAGAGGATCAGGAGCAGGGACCAGACCCCCGGCTCAATCCCCTTGAGGAAGCTTGGGCTGTCCTGGGGGATGGTGCTGGTCAGACTCAGCAGGTACCCAAGAGTCCAGCCAGATGATCTATCACCCATCTATTGGAATAAAAAGGAGAGGTCAGAAGAGAAGGAGATAGCCTGGACCCCAGCTGTGTTTCTGTGCATGGGCCCAAGGCTTTGTATGTATTATCTGAGACTGATCCAAGGATTTGGCTGAACCTCAGACCTATGGTTTAGGTTACTTGTCTGTCTTTCCAGGCTGGGCTCCCTGGGGGTCCTGGACCTACCTCATTACCTTGCCTTTTCTGATGGTCACTACTTGGCCATGCTTAGTGGGACCACGGCTGTGATTGTCAGTTGTGAAGAGGTCTGGGAACAGGCTTTCTTTTATTTTGTGAAGGGAATGATCTGAATCAAATTCTCCTGTCCTTAGGGCCTCCAGATCATGGAGCAATTTCAGATGTTATTAGAGATTCGGTTATATTATTAGATATTAGGAAGGAATGGTTCCCTGGGAGG
>VYZR01135395.1:0-10873 GCA_013400675.1 Oxylabes madagascariensis
AATCTAACCCCCAACACAGCCTTATAGAATAGTTGCTCAGAGAAGACCTTTGAGTTGATTAAGTCCAACCATTATATTGAAACAGTCTTAAATACTGGAGGGGTTTGGAAGCCTGAGGTTGACTGTATTGCTGTATTTCAGTAAAGACAGGAAATTGAAACTCAAATAATTCTAAGTTTCAGCTTCAAACTCCTCTCCTGTTCTCCTGGCGCCAAGGAAAAGCCCACATTCAAAAAGGCTCTTTTTCTAAACCTACCTCAAGGCAGCAAGATCCTGTTAGAAATGACAAAGCTGGCCAGACTTGCCTCTTTTTAGGACACAAGGCAAAGTGGTTTTCTGCTTCTTCATTCACTTTTGCAATTTGAGAGTCAATTCACTTCCCTGCATCTACTCTCAGCTTAATAAACTTCCCTGCCCTTTCTGCTTCCCTTGCCCTGATGGTAGAGCTGTGAGCCTAACCCAGGGAGGGTATGGCTGCTTCCAAGGAAATAATCCATTCTCATAAACCTGTATGTTGTAGGAGATGTATGTGTTAGGGCTTAACGTAGAGCAGAATACTGTAATTCTTCAAACAAGAAACTCTTTCAGTTTATAAATCCCAGTGATTACTACTTTCTTGCCAAGTAGTTTTTACTAGAAGTAGAAGATGCTGTACTTGGCATGGGTTGCTGATCAACAAGAGAAAGAGGACTGGTAGCATCCTGAAATGAACCTTCAGACAGTAGAAACAACTGAAAATTAATACGGATAGAGGAATGGATAGAGGGAGAGTTACTTTGGCTTTGGGTGGTTACGGGATTTTGCAAGCAGTACTAAAGAACGACATTTTCACACACAAGCACAAACAGGTGTAAATCCATTTGCAGTAAAGATGCACATTTTGGGGTAGGCAAAAGGAAAAAAAAAGTAATATCTATTGGATAACTCAGTTTCTGCAAAGGGAAAACGTCCTAAATGTGATTTAATTTGCACAAGTGAATGAAGCTCACTTGGATACAGTAAGAAACCTTCACTGGCTGACTGTCATCACCTCTGACTGTTTTGTTTTCTCCAAAGACAGTCTCTACCTGATTTCTGGCTGAGTGGTTCTGCAGAGCAGAGATTTTTGGAAGACAGAGAAACAGACCTGTCAGCACTTGGTTGAAATGAGGGAAGTGTGGAAAAGCAGTGTCAGGTATAGTACAGGGTGTGCTGGGGAAAAAAGATTCCAGACCACCCTAAGCTACACAGGTCAAGGATGCCTCTGTCTCTCTGCCTTTGCCTTTTGCAACTCAGAGCACAGCACAGTTTAATTTGCAGGAGTTGGGATGTGCTAAACAGCCCCAACAACTGTACCTTTTGGGTGGTTGTTGGATGTTTTGGGAAGGGCTTTTGCACACACTTGGTGTTTCAACCCTTCTGTGCTGTGTGAAGATGCACATTTTGGGAGCAGGGATTTGTGTCTGCCTCAACTGTCTATGCTGAAAGCTACCCCTGAAGGTGAATGTGAGGATGCAGTTCCATGAGACCTTAAGCTCTTGAATGCACAGAGGTTACTGAGTGCACTCAGGAGCTGCTGAATGAGAAGTCAGAGATACCCAGACTCATTGCTGGGCAAAATGTGGTGGAAGATACCTTTGCTTCCCACAGAGCCATCCCACGTCTTATCCTACCTCTGGGATGTGTGAATTCCAGCTGTGGCAACAGCTGTAGGAGTTTGTAAAAGACCCCTGAGAACTGTAAAATAAACTGCAATCAAGGGCTTGTTTCCTGTTATAACTACTTCCATCTCCCAAATTAAAACTGATCTAGAGGAAGAGGGAGTGAGGGAAAAGCGTTCAGCAAACAGGTCTCCCCTTCAGAGTGGTGATATTTCTGCAACCCTGGCAAATGTGATCTACAGAAAACCTAAATCATTCTGCAGTGTTGGGCAATACGTCTGTCATTGCAGACTGGAGATGTCTGGCATGGACAGAGCACAGAGCAACTCCCCAGCAGCTGGATATTTTTAGGAATTATCTTTTTCGGAACATTTTTGAAGTTTTATGTTTTTCAGCTGGTAGGAAGGCCCCATGTTGCTGGAGTGCCCCTTTGGAGCCCTTCCTGGCATTTTCTGGTGCCTGTTGGAATGCTGGCTGTCTCCCTGTCCCAGCAGCCTAGGTGCTGGGGAGAGATGCATACTCATTTCAGCCTGCTGTATGCACTGATTGCTTGCAGGTGTGGGAAGAAGAGATGTCACATTGCAGAGGGGCTGAAAAAAAAGGACAATATTTTAAGCTCATTTAACAGCAATGTTGAATGGAACAGGGAGTAGGGCCCAGGCTCTGCTGCAAAGCAGCTCTGGTTGCTTGAGAGTAGAAGCCAACAATCTGTTCATCCGGCTTTAACCTACCATGTTTTGCCTGGCCTGTGAGTGCCATGCAGCACTCAGCCACTTCTCCCCACCACTGTTTGGAAGCACAGAACTAGGTATTTCAGGTCCGTAGCTTTGGGCGTCCTCCCTGGGGTCACCACCTCCTGTCGTGGTCTCCCTCTGTGCCACTCTTCCCATCAGCTCTTGACCCCTGTGAGGAGCTGGCTAGGTCTCAAAAAAGATCAGACGATGGAAACTAGCTTTAGAGTGGCTATCAGGAAAAAAATCATTATGGAAAGGGCTGTCAAACACTGACAGGCTGCCCAAGGCAGTGATGGAGCTCTGATCCCTGACAAGATTTAAACATCATGTGGATGTGGCACCTGGGGACATGGGTTATTGGCAAGTTTAGAAGTGCTGGACTAGTGGTTGGACTCAAGGATCTTAGAGGGCTTCTCCAGTCTAAAGAATTCTGTGCATCTGTGAATCAGGAGGGAAACTTTGTGCTCGAGCAGTGAGGATGCTGCAGTGCAGGTGGCGGCATGGCTCTGACCTCTGCTACAAATGTCCACTGAGAAAGCAAATCCCTCCCCTTCACATTCCCTCCATGCAGGTTTGCTAGTTGCTCATGAGGAGTCATTAACAGATAAGTCATCCTGAAACTACCAATAGCCAAGCCAGGACATCTAAAGGGCTTGCCCCAGCTTTTTCTGTATGAGTTTTGTGTCTAATCTTATCAACAGAAGCACCTATGTCTGTGGGAGAAGAGTTGAGAACTTCATCTCAAAGAGCAAAGTTGCCTTTTGTTTTTTCTTTTAGGGGTATGAAGCAAATACAAGGGTAAAAAATAATATTTGGGGCAATAAGTAAGCATTTTTCTTGGAACTGCATAGTGCATATACTATTTCTTACATTGAGATCCACTTATAAAAGAATTGTCTTTATCCACTGGGAAGCTCTCTTGCAATTCCTTCACTTTGCTTAGTCTATTCTGCTTCTTAATTTTTTAAGGCAAACTTTTAGGAGTTGGTTTTTTCATGGGCTATTGCTAGGCCAGGTATTGGTTTGTACAGGAACATTTATTTAGTGCTATTTAAGGTGGAGGTGAGCTGGCTCTAACTACAGGAGACGCTTTTTTTTTTCTCCTTTAATGGTCATATTTGTTTTATGTTAGATCTCTGGGAGCGGTCTCAAAATTATTAGTCCCACTGAAAACTGTACATTTTATCTCTCTTAATGAAAATTTTTATAGAACTTTCTAGGTATCGGGCTGCTGGGCTACCACTGATAGCTTCAGTTAGTGCTTTTATTGTCTGCTGTTCCCTTGCAGGAGACACTTGATTTGTCTTGCCTGTTTTCAAGAATTATTAGTACTGGCTATAGTTACTCAAATCTTTTGATTAGTTAGAAACTTAAAAAAGCTGTTTATACTCTATTTTTTATGGAAGGCTTCAACTCTAGAAATTGCTTTACTAATTGATTTCAGGATGGATTTTCTTGTGGCTGAGGAATTAATGCCTGCAGTGGCACTTAAATGACAAATCCTTTCCCATAGCCATATTGTGCCTGGGCTTCACACTTATTTTTAGGAAAACAAACAATATGTTGGGCATAATTAACTGCAGTTGGGGTTTTCTTCACATATATGGTTCCAGCATTATTTTGCAGTATTTTTTCCAGTAACTTTGTATTGCTACTATTCAAATATTTCTCTAATGCTGTGCATGGGCTAAATTAAACTGTTCATGAATAAGCTTTCTTAGCTTCTGTGTGCTACATATTTCATTGACTGCTGTAGAGAGAGGTCTTCAGACAGTTGTGTGTCACCTCTCATGCTATTCAGCCTCTCTCTGTCTCTCTACAGCAGCAGCAACAGGGGGATGTCCCTGACCCTGCAGTTTGTAGTGACCACGGGAGACGGTTTTGGTGCTGGGATTGGTTTGCTGATATCATGGCTCAAAGGATGTCTTGGCAGAGAGGGGAGGAAGTAGGACCTAAATTTTACCATAATTCCTGGAATGGCCTCCCCTGTTTAAAAATGCATCTGAACAATAAACACCATGGTTTTATTTCCCAGGATGAATTCAATCTTGGGTGCTGTTTCTAGGGGACATTTAGAGGAGTGGCAGACACTGGTGCTGCTGGATTTTTGGTGCTGAAAGCACAAATAATCCCAAGAGTGCCACCCAGACTCACCTTTTTAAAAAGTGGTTTTTGGAGCTGGGATCCCACCCATTCAAAAATACTGACATGGATCTGCAAAACAGCCCTACATCATGAGGCAGAGAGGACAGCATCTGATCTGAGTGTTTGTAGTCGCATAGCCCATTTGGATTTTAAATCTTCACATTCCTTGGGTCTGTGACTTTAAATTTACCTTGTAAAACAGCTTTAGAGTAAGGAAGCCTGCTTGTCTGTCTTCCTTCACAGAGGTTTTGGAAAAGGTTCCTCAGAAAATCTTCCTTAGGGCAGTTGTAGCTTCCCTGTCGTAAAGACTTTGAGGAGGCATAAAGTGGAAATAGTAACCTTTGACTTGTTAATTTCTCATGATTTAATGGAAAGAATCTGCTCCTCTAGGAGAGGAAGAGAAAGAACTGCTACCAGCAGTAAATGTTTATCCCATTCTTTACATGAAGTTTTTTATTTCCCACTGGATGTGAGTAGGGATTCAGACTAGCTATCCTGCAATCAGCAGGAGAGAGAGATCTTCTACTTGTAACACAGAAGATTATTCAAAGAAAAGAAGAATGTTTGATCCTTGCTAGCTAGTCACTCTTCTAGTCTGATTAAAGCATATATATTCATTGTCTCGGCACTTAAAGAGGAGCCAGGAGATGGCACCAAAAGTGCTACAGGATGTGCTCTGTAAGAATATTTACCTGTGTGTGTTGTAGCTGTTAAGAGGTATTAAACAGGTTAGACATTGATGGCACACAAGAAAGGAAGAGAACAGTCTGTTTATTTCACTTTCAAATATACATGCTCTTAATTTGAAGTGCAGCTCTTGACTTAGTTCTTACATTATTTATTATTATTAGACACCAATGCCTTCTCAGCATATTTATTTTGTTAAATTACACCTCTGAAATTAAATGCAGCCTCTTGTCAGCTTTAATGTTCTTCTGCCTATTCTTATAATTATTATTGATAAGAGATGACTTTCAAGTCAACAGTGAGCGGGTTGATAAGTCAGCTGTTATGTTGCCTGAGTGCTTTTTGGGAAGCTTAGCTCAAGGGCAAATGGTGATTTCTCCAGTGTGGAATGCTGAATCCCCAGCCTGCAGACTGCTGGCAAAAGTGGTGTTTGTGGCTGTGCTGTGCCTGGGTGACGTTTGCAAAGCTGCTTCCAAACTGCCCCCACGCTGCACAGTTGTGTGTACCTGAAATCAGTGAGCGTGGCGGCTCTTGGTGGTGCACAGTGGGGTGCCCCCAGTGCTTGTTATTGAGCTGTCAGAGGGTTTCTGCTCCTTTTGCTTCTGCTCTTCCCTCCTGCTCTCCGAGGCCCTTCTCTTCATTCTCAGGTAGTAGATCCGGTTGGCTTCTGGGTGGGTGACTTTGCAGAGGGGCATTTTGTAGATGGCCGGGTTTTCTGACGTTATCAGCAGGAAGAGGAGCGCGGAGAGGCAGAAGGGCCAGGTGCACACTGGCAGCCCGAGCTGGGAGGGGACAGAACAGACACAGGGGTGCACTTTGGTACTGCTTTATGGTATCGCTTTTTGGTCTCTTTGCTTATGCCTGCCTGTGGCTAAATTCTTGCGTTTGGGAAGCTGGGAGAGCCTTGCTTTCCCTGAAGACACAGTAGCTACCAAATGTTGATTCAGGTCTGTTTTCCACCTGGAGTGTGTGGGGCTGCACAGAGCCTCTGACACTACAGACCTCAGTCCTGTCAGAGCTTCAATGTAGCTTCAATGCTGGTGCTGAATGGAACCTGGCACCAGCATTGAAGCAACTGAATCAGGTCCCAGAGCTCTGATGACTGCAATGAAAGCCAAGACACCCCACTGACACGTAGACTCTTGAATTCTCTAATAAAAGAGCTGAATATTACCCTTTCTGATCTGTAAAATGTCATATATGGAGAGTATTATTCACTCATATTCACTCTCCCAAATGACTATATGACACTGGCATCACATCCAACCCTCAGTCCTCTCTGTTTTTCAACCTCTGCACCTGAATTGAGGTCTTCCAAAAGCAAGATCACAGGGATAAAAAGTGGATGTAGTTTTTCCTGATGCCTCCCAAAACCAGGTGTGCTTAAAGCAGCTCATATACAGGCTCCTACATAGTACTGAGAGGGTGACAGATTAAAGCATTCAGTGCATGAAGCTGCTAGTTCTAATCCTTTTTTCTTTTAAGTTCGTAAATCAATTTAATTAAAATATGGTTTTGCTTTAATCTCTCAGATCTTAAAGAAGAAACAGAGCCTAGCATTTCTGTCTTCACTCCTTTCTTGATTTGTCCAAATATAATAACTTAAGAGAACAGTATCCCCCTCATTTTAGTTCTCATACCCAGTTCAAACTTCAATAATATCTGTGGGCAGAGTTGGAGAAAGACCTTGAAAAAAGAAAATGAAAATTTAGATAATTTTGAATTGCTGAAAGATAATGTTCAGCTAAGTACTTAATCTCAAACCATATGCTGTTGCTGTAACTCACATATATGTGTACAACCCTGTTGTGGATAACATGCTCCAAAGGTCTTTGAAATCTTATTACCAGATATAAAGTCTTCCGGGGCACAGTTCAGCTGACACAGGGTTTGTGCAAGACCTGCCAACTGGCTACAACATTCTCATTTCAGTGTTGTGAAAGCTGACATAGAGAACTTTGAGACATTTCCTTAACACTACATCTGAACAAATCAAGGTGCAGTTAAAACAAAAATAAAAACTCTGGTAAAACACAAACCCCCACACTTACCACAGAGAGGGCATTAGCAAGAGCTGCTCCAGAGTAGGCACAAAATAATGCTGAGAAGAGAAGACCAAAGGGAGCTCAGGATAATATTTTTCAATTATCCAAAAAAGAAAAAAAAAAAAACAAAAAACAAAAAACCCCAAACACACAAAACTCAAAAAACAAACCACAGGAAAAAAAACCCCCACCCCACCAAAAACCAATATTCTCCAAGTGCACAGCAATATATCTTCCCGGCTACCTAATGTGAGGATCACTACTAGAATTCAACAGTTAGTTGAAGTGTCCCAAGGGAAAATGGCCCCAATTTGCACCAGGAGAGATTTAGGTTGAATAGCAGGGAAAAATTTCTTCACAGAAATGTTGTCCAGCCTTGGCTGGACCGGCTCAGGGCAGTGATGGCATTCCCATCCCTGGAGGGATTAGCAGTTGTGTGGATGTAGCACCTGGGGACATGGGTTAGTGGTGGCTTTGGCAGGGCTGGGGGCACAGTTGGACTTGATGATCTTGGAGTTATTTTCCAATACAGATGATTCTGTGACTACATTTTGTCCTATATGCTCTGTAGAGGGGGATGATGAATGAAGAACATGGTTTTGTCAAGATGAAGCGATGGTGACATTTCTTTTATCTTTGTTTTTCTTAATTTCGCATGATCTGACCCATATGCAGTGGGAATTGCAGAAATTCTCCAGCACTCCAGCAGTGCTGGACTTCAGAAATTCTCTGCCCTGTGGCTTCATACCACAACCAGTTACCAAGGGGTCTCCTTGCCCCAGGACGCCAGGGATGGCAGAACAGGAGGCAACATCAGGCACCCAAGGGCTAAGTCAAGGAAGGAAAAGCTACTGAGAAATCCAGAAACTGTGCTTAGGACACTGAGATAAAGATATTTGGAGCCTGGGCATATCTTGACAGGAATGTCTTAAATAGGAAATTTATTTTCTTAAACTGTTCCCATTGTGCCTGGTTTTGGCTGTGGATGTGGGGTCTTTGGGTAGATGGATTTTAAACTGACCTGGTGCACCAGCTCTCTTCTTATGACACATTTCCCCCAGTGATACATATAATTATGAAAAGGCTGCTTCTATGAATCTGTTGAGTTGCTAATTTGTTAAACATGTTCATGGGTTAACTTGTGCTCATTTCACAAACAGTACTTTCACCCTTTGGATATGTTTCCACGTTGTCAGGGTGTAATGCTATTCTCTTTGTACTCACGCAATCAAGCCCAATGCTGATGCCACCAGAGAAACAGCTCTTGCACAGTGCCTACTTTTGGGATGACAGAGTGATGGCTGGCTCTAAACCTGTGCTCCTCATAAGCTGTCCACCTGCACAAATTTTTGCCTTCGATTTATGTGAAAGATACTCACCACAGGCAAGTGACAGCAAATGTGTCTGCCAGGTCAGGGCGTAGAACATGCCCCCGATGGCGATGCAGGCCAGGGCACAATTGTAGTTGTGTAAGCCAAGGTAGATGCTGTCAAATGGGGATGCAATGCTCAGAGCTGCAAGACAAAGGGCAAGGCTGTGAGGTCAGGTATGAGAGGAACATGCAGGAGGAATCTGTCATCTCTTCCTCATAACATCAAGATGGGTTCGTCTTTTCTCACACACGCATATGCAGAAAAAGGAGGATGTCAAAGGAGGCTCATTATTTTGGAGTTCTGATAATATCCCTGTGGTGGAATTTGGCCCAGTCTCAAAGGTTTAATTCAGACAAAACTTCCTGTGTCTTCACTGCGTGCGTTGTATCCAAACACACAGGTGGAGGATCCGGCCAGAGTATGGGAGAACATTCTCACCTGAGTGTCCTCCTTGCAGAAAGCTGTGCTCACACACACTGTTTAAACCTCATACATACCCCAGTTTTGAATGTCACAGACACAACTGCATGTCTTTTATGGGAGCAAGCAGAGTTTTCCATTTTTTTCTAGTGACCTTTGTGAGATATGGTCTAGTTACTAGAGATGGTCACTTCACCTGTGCAGTGGAAGTCCTCCCCGGGGATGGGAGCTGGGGATCTGCCCCAAATCTGACCTCTCAGAAACTTCTGCAAGTTTTCACAGGCTTCAGGAGCACCAGTGTAAAGGAGAGTTTAACATGTAGTGCACAGGCCACTTTCCTGACACTTGTAATATTAATGCATTTCTGGCTATACTGTCCTCATCTGTCCTGTGTTTTATCACCATGTTTGTCCACAGAAACTTTCCCCTGAACTTTCCCTTCTAGACTGAATGTCACACCTGTACAAGACCTGCCACATGCTCTTAGTCATACAAATTGTGGACAGTTTTGTTTAAAAACATGGATATAAGGCAACTACATCTTGTATAAAGTACTTCAGAGCACAGACAATTTGTTGGATCACAGCCTTTTCCAAGGAATCAGACTACACTTGTTCCATCATTAGTATTTATTAAAATCGGTCACTTAAGTGGCATTAATGTTGTCTGACCTCTAGGGTCTGCTTCATGTCTCTCAATATTGTTTCTCTCCGGTTAGTGGAGAGACTGGACATTTTTCGTGGCATTCATTTTGGTATTTCGACAAATCCGTAGCAGGACTGAGCAAACTGCATCCCAGAAAAGTCTGTTTCTCTTCCTTGGCTGATTAGTTCTGAGGCAGATCTTTGCTTGCGGTCATCATTTAAAGCAATTGTGGTGGCAAGAAATCAGTTCTGAAAGTTTTTCTCTCAGTTTCCTTATGATCTCCATTGGACTTATCACACCCAGTGGTTAGAGGGTTAAGTAAGGTGGAACAAACCACCTGGCTGAGTTACAAATCTACCAAAAATTGTAAAGATTAAAGAAAACCTGCTTCTGTTCTTGCCTACACTGTGTTTTGTAACCTTTACTAAAAGCATTCAAATTTAGAAACAGTTTGAAAAATGAGAGTGTTGTCTCAACTACCTACTGCCAAGCCAATGCAACTTTAAAGTCTGGACGAAATCTGGCTTGGATCAAGACTTGGTTGCAAAAGTGATTTGGTCAGTATTTCTTACCTGCAAACATCCCCACGGTTGATCCAATTGCAGCATGTAAACAAATCAGTGGGGAGGAGATGAGCAGAGCCACGAGGAAAATGCCTCCAGTCCAGGGGTTTCCACAACCATACACTTGACCGATACCAACTGGGATGGATTGTAAGAGCTGCAGCAGATGGCAGAAAAGGGCTTGTTATTTATTGTCTGTCTGTGCCCTGAGGGACACAGCAGATACTTTGTCCAAGCTATTGGCTGAAAAGGGAAGGAAGAAACCCTGGCTCTGAGTTGGACTCTGAGTACCTCATAGAATCCCAAAATGGTTTGAAATGGAAGGGACCTTAGATATCACCTCATTCCACTCCCTGCCATGAGCAGGGACATCTGCCACTATTCCAGGCTGTTACAAGTCTCGTCCAACCTGGCCTTGGACAATCCCAGGGATCCAGGGGCAGCCAAAGCTACTTTGAGCAACCTGTGCTAATTTATTATCTAATTTAAACCTACTCTCTCAAATTGAAGCCATTTCTCCTTGTGGGGGAATGGTTCCAAATGTCCCTCCAGGCTCTTGTAAGTAGTGTCCCTCCATCTTTCTGACACAATCTCTTAGTTAGGTCCCCCCAAAGCCTTCTC
>VYZR01135638.1:0-15718 GCA_013400675.1 Oxylabes madagascariensis
ACAGCCTTGGTTGTATAACCCTGACTCCAGCTACGTGTGGTGAGCGCCGTTGGGAGGGGGAGGCAGGGGGGTTGCATTTGTGGTTTAATTTTTATGAAACCCTGTGGAATTCATCTCCTTTTCCAGGGAAAGAAGTTGTTATCTTGTAAGGGTTTTCCTACACAGAAAAGCAAAGAGTAGACCAGGGTAACACGAACAAAAACTAAATACTATAAAGACTTTTTAATGCATCACAAAAGTCAGTCTGAGATGTGTGCAAGATATGCTGGAGATTCCTGATTAAAAGCAGTTTGTGTCAAGGAAGTTACCACTTGCAGCATGTAGAACATCTGACAGTGATTAACTGGAGCTAGCTATTAGATTTTCCTAAAGAAACAATACTTAAACATATCTCCACAAGTATGAAACACTTTATGTACTGTATCTGGTACACCTCATTTAAATTGACTTAGATGGAGCAGACACACTAAGTCTAACTAGTAGGTTATTAAGAATATAAACCTGGTGCCCAAGAATTTACAATCAGTTATATGGGAGGTATCCTGACTTTCCTCCTTTTCCCAGGGCTTTCATTTACTAAGCATATGCTGTAAAGATGTCACATTTACAGCAAGGGACATGTTTAGGATGTTTCTTACCAACAGTTTTAAGTTAAATACCTGTAGCAAATGCATCTTGCTATGCTGCAATGTGCTGTTAGAAAGTCTGCTGTGAGCTCAGGAAAATGTGGGTGAAAGGAAGAATATATGCATTGGTACAAATACATTTGTAACCTAGTTTTTCAGTTTACTTATTAGTGCTTGTGAATTTTTGATAGAAAAATGACATAAAATTGTTTTCTATGGGAAGATGAACATTTCAGCTCTGTTAAAGCACTTAGAGGTTGGAGAAATATGGTTTAAATTAAGCATATCATACTTCTAATTCTGGGGGGGTTACAAAAAGAAGAGCTTGGAGATTCATCCAGCCTGGAGTATTTGGTAGTTGCAAATAAACTGTGCATTATATGTAATGATCATTTCCCTAGGAAATACCTTTCTGTTTCCTTCCCCTTTTTGGATCAGGAGGCTGATGGTTGCTGCAGGGCTGTGCTTGCACATAGGTGCTGCTCTAATTCAGATTCGTACATCGCAGGGGAGGAACAGGGAGTCAGAAGACTCGGAATTCAGCATTTCAATAGGCCTTTAATTATGGATTTCCCTACTATTTTCGAGATGAGTGGTGAGAATTGCTGAAGTAACCACTACAGTGCTATGAGCCCAATTAAAAACACTGCTTCAGTGTGAAATTCATACGAAGACTGTTTCTGCCTCTTTGCTGTTTGTCACTTACATTGAAAGGTTTTTAAAAACAATTGCACTTCTATTAGCAACCACAGGAGCTCTGCTCTCCAGGCTGGCTCCTAAAGTCCCAACCTACCTCACTCCCTCTATCAGGGACAAATCAGGAATTGCACTGAGCTTCTCCAGAGCAGAGGAATGCTGAGGGTCAGTGTTTAGTAGGTGGAAAATCATGGAAACAGTCCTCTGGGGGCTGAGAGGTAATTTACAGTTAAGTCCAAACTTCTCTAATTTGCATAATACCAAGCCTAATAAAATATTCATGGTAGCTTCTCTCAGTTTCAGACAATTTAAGATAGACAAAAATTAAATTGGAAAATACTGCTTAAAAATAAGAGAAAAAATTGAAGACAATGTCTTCAAATACTTTTGTGCTTTTTTTTCCAGAGTTAGAGTATTGTTTGCAGTTACTGCCACATAGAAATCTGCTTTATGCACAAAACTGTGCAGAATTTGATCTTTTTAATGGAAATCACAAAAACTGTTGGAATTCCAAGATGTGGATTAGGTGGAAGATGGACTTGGAGGATGTAGCATGTGTGCTTTGTGGGCTGGCAGAAATGGTCACACTGTAAGAAATGACAGCTTGAGAGGTAGTTGGTGTTCTCAGAGTTGGATTCAGTTGAAATGACCAGAGCCAGAGTTCACCCTTATCCAAAGGATCATTACTGGAATTCCATCGTAGTTGTGGCCAGTGCATTCTGTGAGGTGTCAGAGGCTGGAATGTGGAGAGCAGGAGAAACCACTGAAGTCAATGACCCCTCTGGGCTGGGTGCTCAGCCCCGGGTGTTTCTGTCCTGTGAAGGTCCTGCCCTTTGGCAGCTGATGACCAAAGCAGCTCACACCAAGCCAGGCAAACCCAGGGGCCAAAGGCAGCTCTGAGTACCTGAGATGGGGCACGGCCATGGGGCAGCTCCTCCTCTACTTACTCACAAGGACATGAACTCTTCTTGACCAGTCTGGAAGTTTCTTACTGGTGACTATTGCACACAGTCTTGATATTTCAACATCTGTCTAGAGTCTTGTGTTTGGAAAATGCTGATTTCCTCATTGCTATTAACTACCAAACCTGCACAGTCTTTCTCCCAGTTCCGACAGAATTTGGAAATAAAAATTTATGTATATTTTCCAAATGAGATTGCAAGTCCAGTGGTTCAACCCACTGGTCATCTCACTTGGATGAGTGTCTTAAAGAGCGTGGAAGGGGAACGGATTGTGTTTGTTCTTAGCATTTTTGTGGCAAATGATTTTATTTGTATTGATTCACTCATATGAAAGCATCAGATTTCAGTTAAGCTTATAAATTTAGTCAATGGCAACACTGAATCACATTAGCATTAACAAACACAGGTTTTCATAGCATACGGCTGTGAGATGGTGCCTTCCTGACCAAAAGAATTGACACCTGACCTGTCCCTCTCCTTGCTGCTGTCAAGTTACATTTATTTTTTGGTAAGAAAACATGAAGTGGAGCTGCTAATGGTGCAGGATTGTTCTCATCTGCTTACCTGTATGAATAGTGCGAATGGCTGCAGCAGGCACATATCTGAAAACTCTTTCTCAAAGCCCCCCAGGCCCCTGGAAGTGTGATTATCCTCACCCACAAGAGTGGGTGAAAGCAGTTTTGTCACTGGTGCCTCCTTTATGCAAAAAAAATCATATCACATGGTGCCAGTATAAAACACACTCCTGACAAGGAGACATTAAACCAAAGCCCACATTTGGGGTGCAGAGGGAGGCTGAGGCTGCCAGCTGCAATCAGACGACAGATATTTTTGTTAGGACATAATGTCTTCCTCTGATTTCCTAAGAGGTTGAATATAAAGCATAAAACAATGGACAGTGATGAAATCCAGAAGAATTACCTCTGTGTATTCTGGAAGAGAGTAAACAAGTTCCTCTATGCTGTCCAGGTACACCAGGCACTGTTTGGACAGCTGCACTGCCCATTCAAAGGTGTTGCTTGCCAATGGCTTGGCAGTGTGAATGCCAGGTTCATACAAGGTTCATATAAAATTGTACAGCTCCATAGAGCTATTATCACCATGATAATAAACCCGATACAGCAGAAAGGTTGGATTTTCCAATGCATACTAACTATTGATGTAGAACATGCTCCAGCGAGGATTACTTGAAAAACTGCATTTAGTACTGCAATAATACTAAAAGGTCACTTTGGATCACATTTGCAAAAGGTCAGAGCTGGTGGAGATAACAGCCTGTGCACACAGAGCAGAAGGTGGAGGGCTCCTTTCAGCTCCATCTGCAGTCACAGCTGAAAACCAGTCAGGATCAGATATGGAAAAAGGTTTCTTCCATTTTGATTGATGCTGTGGTAGAGGAGTTCCTCATGTAGTACGGGATGTCTTCGGGCTTGGTAAAAATCCTAAAAAAAGGCAGAAGCATTTTTAAATGCACCATTCTGTATTCTCAAGATGCATTGGGGTGAATGCATGTTTCCAAAGTGGTTTTGGCAGCAGTTTCATAGAATATTGTTCCATGTGACATGGCATGAGGTATGTAATGCACAATATAAAAGCATGCTTTTCAGCTTAAAATCTGTCATATGAATCTTGTATACATAGGGAATTTTTGTCCTCAGTTTGCTGGGAAGCTTTCAGCATGAAATGGTGGGAGTGCAATTGTTTGGTGCAGGGGATACTGCATTCTCTAAAGTCAGTTTTTTGGAATTTGGGAAACGCATCCCTCACAAGTTGCTGCTCTTCTGCAGCCACTTTGCAGCCCCACCAACAGCTGACAAACCTCAAGCCAAGGATAGAGAAGCGTGTACCCAATACTGCTTCTCCAGCTGCTCTCAATAAGTTGTGATGGGAATATTGCAAGCTTATTCTGAACACTGTAGCTTTTGGCTTTAAACTATTTGTACGTATCAGGTGTCTGTCCATCAGGCCCGGTGGAGCAGTGAGTGCTGGGGGCTGTGGGACTGAGGATCCCACCTGAGAGACTTCAAGTCTTCATCATCATCTCTCAGTCCAGCCTCTCCAGTTCTGATATACATTGTGATCTCCTCCAGCGTAGCTCAGGGAAAGTGAATTCTTTTGTGATGGATCTACATTGCGTTGAATGGCTCTGCTGGCAATTTTTGTTTGTAACAGGTCATGGTCCAGAGGTGCCCTATAAAGTAAGTAAGGCCTGTCCCTGCACAGAGGGAGGTCATTTGAAATGGAGGTCTTTGCCTAATGAATTTCTATTAATTGTAAACAAAGTGCATCCTTCTTTCTTCACGTTTTCTGATAGCAGCTGAGAGACACAAGAAATGTCATTTATCTTTGAAAATGCAATGTTAGTACATGTAGAAGCTCCCAAATGCTTCAGTGAAGGAAGGCAGCGTATATTCATGGCTGGAGTCTGCCCTTAAATCTGATCCCATTCTCTGTGGACCCCTAACTCCATCACGGTGACCCTTGCACTGTAAGGTATAATATAAAGCAGCAACTGACAGTAGTTCCTGCAGCTGCCGGGACGTGGCAGGGCCTTGCTGGGCACACAGGGGCATTCAGCCCCATTTGCTGGGAGTCTCTGAAGGAGGCAAAGTGATCGGCGTCTGTGGAAATGAATGGGCTTTTCATGCTGGTGATTTCATTTCTGGATGGACACAACACTTCCAGCCGTGGCGATTCATCATCCTGGCTGGATGTGAGTGGAAGGCAGCCAGCACTTTGCACTGATGCTCAGAGCAGACACTGAAGATAAAGCGTGGGACTCGGACAGAGCTTTCTAAATATTTGACAGAGAACTGCCAGGGAAGCGCAGTGCTATTCCTATTTCCAGGCTACCAGCAGTGTCTAGTAAATTCTCCCAGTGAATCACTGCTGTCCACGACACGGCTCCAACATTGCACTTTCTTAACCCCCTTGTTCTGCTTGGGATTTACCTTTGCCTCTGAGGCAGCTCAGTGTTGCCAAGCAGAACACGGTCCTTGTGTGTCTGGCACGTTTGGGGCACTGGTGCCGCTGTGCACACTTCAAACCAGCCCCAGGGCTGGGCCGGGGGCTGCTCTGCTGGCACCCCATCCCTTGTGTTGTACAGAACGAGGCATTGCCAAACCCCGGAGTTTGCAGGGTGGGAGGAGGGCTCTCTGGGCACAGGGTGAGCTGGGGGCAGGCAGGCAGCCCCGAGCTGCAGCCCTGCCCAGGGTTAGGAGCTCAGTGGGCACTGGCCAGTGCGAGGTGGGTGGCAGCTCCAGCCGCTCCAGTGCCACCCTGCCCTGGCACACAGCTGCCTATGGAATCTGGCCACTCAGCTTCTGTGGGGAATGGGGCAGGTATGGACACAGACCAGCCATCTCAACTTTACAAGGCGTCTGGATGGAATATTGATGGATTTGGGCCTCAGAGTGACTAATTAGCATGCAGCGTTCCTCAAAAGGGTTAACATGGGATCTTTTTAATTGTCAAAAGAGTTGCAGGCTATTAGGGTTGGCATATTCTTCAATAATCTGTTTTATTTTTACCTGCTGGGAGCTTAATTAAAAAACAAAGAGGCTCAATTTAAAGCCCATTACTATGCTAATTTTGTAAGAACTGGGCGGTGATTAAGAAGCTTTAAAAAGAGGAGTTTAGTTTGCTCTAGGGAATGGGTTGGAGGCAGGTTTTATTTCGTTTCATTAGCTAGCTACAATTATTTATAAACTAAATGGAAATGATATTAAAGAGTAATGAAAAAACCAGCATCTATGTATTATTGAACAGCAGAACTTTTTTTAATTTAGCATCGAAGTGTGCAGAGCCTTTATTACTGCAACTCACAGTTAACACAGCTAAATGCAGTTGTTAAATATAAGAGGCTTTTAAAATATGCCCATAAATACAGAGCTGTCTGGTTTGCTTTTCCTGTAGATCACTAGAGTAAGTTTATAAAGATATCAATGTGACAATAAAGATGAACAACTGTCTCTTAAAAAAAAAAAATCTGGGGTTTTATATAGGAAAATTTCTTAACAGAATAAATTGCAAAGGCTTACTCTTTTTGTATTATGTATGTAATGTTGTATAATCTAAGAGCACTGCAAACCTTCTACTGCCTTTTGCCTGTCATGTGAGCCCAAAATAATACCTGCAATTCCAGTTACGTTGGAGTACTTGGGAGGAGCTGCTGCATTGCATGGATGTTCAGAGCTGAGCCAGGCAGGGACCAGAAGAGCAGAGATGTTACCCAGGCTGTGGTGGGTGAGGAGGTGGGGGTGAGCAGCAGCCTGGCTCCCAGAGTGGCTGTGAGAGGGCAGCAGGAGTGCTGGGTGCAGGTATGGCCAGGGAGAGGCTGCCAGGCTGGCAGGAGCCTGGGAGAGGGCTCCAAACCCGGGCAGCAACCTTGAACTGAATCCCCCAAAGAAAGAGATCTGTTTGTGGTGTCTGTGAGGATGTGGGCAGGCAGATGCACCGTCTCTGCCAGAGGAACTGGTAGTGCTGGTGTGCATCTTCTCAGCACTGGGAGGAGGAGGAGGAGGAGTTGCTGAGCCTGTACCTGGAGAAGCCACATCTCTGGTGGCACCAGGGCCTTCTACAGAAACAACATGCCCCTGTAAAACATCCCAGCTCATGTGGCATGAGTGAGAGCTGGTTTGCATGTGCAGCCTGGTAGCTGAGTTCACTCAGCATTTGATTTCTCACTGAAAAGCCACTCTGATCTTGTAAAGGACAGGAACCCCATGCCCCACCAGCCAGCACTGCCATTCCATGCTGAAACCCTTTGTGCTGCTGCTCTTTCTGGGAAAGCTTTGATGCTGTGCCAGGGATGGGGAGTGGGAGGAAGCCTGGAACAACTGAGAGACATCAGTATCTACTCGGCAGAGGGGTGAGGAGGAAGAAGAAGGATGGCAGGAGGGCTAGCAGTGGATGCCAGCCCCCTTCCTGAGCTGCCAAGAACAGCTGGCATTTAACTTTGTAAGGGTCCACATCAGTCTGGCTGTGACATCAAAATTACTGGCGGGGCATATTAATTTGAATAGCTGTTGCAACCAGTAAAGTGTTTCTCGATGAAAGAAGTAAGTTACAAGAAGAATTGTAACTGCACATCAGTGATTCAAATGTCTATGGACACCAGCAGGACTCCTGCTGCCAGAGCCTTCTGCGTGGGTCCTGCATGGGTGGCATGAGGTGTAGCATCCTGGAGCCATTCGGGCTCTGTCAAATCAAAATTCACAACGTGGCTCCCACAGTCGTGCTGGGGAGAAAAGCTTTGCACTGCAGGTCGGCTGCTCCTGTGGGTAAACTCTGAGCCGAGCCCAGAGCTGGAGATTGAGGTCATACAGCAGAATAGCTTCAATTCCTCTTCTGGTTCTAAAGGCAGAGTGAGCTATCCAAGATCCCTGAGGTTGCAAATGTCCCTTGGCCTTCTTTTGACCCTATATACACCTTACATTCTTCCTTTAATGATTGACATTCAGTGGGTTTGTGCCTTCGGGCACACTGAGGTTGTAGCTGCTTCTTCATCAAAGCAACTGTTTACAGCTGGTTTGAGTTGGATGCCAATAAACAGTATTCTTTTTGTCTCAAAATAAAAAGCAGCTTAAGTCCCTAATGATAAGGATTTTGTGCTTTGTAGAGGAAAAAATTCAGCTAGTTTGGGACAGCCAGCCACTTAGCTTAGCAAGTTGGAGTACTTTATACTTCCTGCTAAACTGCCTTTATCTCCTCAAGTGAGCCGGCTATAGATTCTTATCATTGTGGCAGAAGTGATGAGGGTAACATCTTTAGTTGGAAATCATTGGCAACATGTGGAGAAAGCTTAAGATGTTGTCACACTTTAACTTGGTCCTAATCTGTTCAAAGGCAGTTGATACTTTCTAACTGTGCCAGCAGGTAGTGAGAGGGAGTCAAAGACCATCAGGGTGAAATAGCTCCTGCTTTTCTTTGGAGAGTTTATGACTTTCATAAAGCGGACACAAAGACACTGTGGCGGTAACTGTTATTGTCTAAATTAAGAGCTTATGTTCACCCAACCATATTTCATTAACTTGTACACCCAAGCTTCTACATTTCCTGCCTGCTCCATGCAGTGCTAGAAGCAAATCTTAAATATTTTAACGCCTATTGTCAGTGAAGTGACAAGAGCAATGTGTAGGTCAGCCCTGCCTGTGCATTGTGACCAGCACGGACTGGCGTGTGCTGCATCACCTTCCCAGGGCAGGCTCTTCTGTGACTGGGGATGTGTGTTGGTGTGAGATCAAAAAAGAGAATTGTTTTCCTTCCAATAACAAATTGAGATACTGTGAACAACCCTTAAATGCCAAAATGTAGGGCCAAGCTGCCGATGGAGCTGATAGTTTCTAAAGTCATCTTCCCTGTGAATGAGGACCCACCCAATCCTGTTCCTGATGCTGCCTAAGGAGTTTTACATCTCACTTACTTGAAGCAAAAGCTGACACAGCTTCTCCTCCCTTGTTTTTCTATACCAGATCATCTTAAGAACATCAGAGCTCTCGGTGAGCAAACTTCGATGCATTTCAGCAAATATTGTGTTTTGAAAAAAAGGGCTTTGTCAACTCTGTAAAAAGGATAGTGCAATCAGAGCAGGATTTCTTTTCAACCAGATATTCAACAAAGCATCTCATTTTTGGAAACATATATGGAACCCTGAGCAACACCATGTATAGAACAATTCCAAGCCATACAAATTTTCTTGCTGAAACAAAGGAATGTGCTGATAAGATATGAGGGGATTTTGTACACTTTTTCTCTAAGAGGCATCTCTATTTTTTTCTCTGTGTGTTTGTGTATAGTATATATATATACACTTAACCAAAAGTTAAGTAGTATTTAATTTAAGTATTTCAGCTTTGACCTACTTACAACTTTTCATTTAATTAAAAAAAAATCTGAAAAAGTTAATAAAATGTTTAGACAAACCTTTCAGTCTTGTGAGCTTAAAGTAATAATCCTCTTTGCATGCCTAATAATGTTGTTGGTGTCTAATGGGATTTCATTTTCACACATGTGGAAGTGTCCTGTGTTATAAATGTTTGACTGCTGGAATAACTTAAAACCTGTGCAGACATTCGAGGCAGGAGGAGGGTCTGGGCGTGCTGTAGGGCCCTGCTTACTGATAAATCTCTTTGTATGGGTTTAGAGCATCTAGTTTACTAAAGCCTGAGTACAAACACAGATGCTGATAGCTGAGTCTTAGGACTCTGTCAACCATATTTGGCCTTACAGAAGCCAGGAGGTTTTCATAGTTCTGTGTCTAATCTTAAAAATTCAGTTTACAGAGCAACTTTAGTACTCATCCATACTAGAACAACCAGGCTCGTCTGTTCTTTAATTTAAAAAAGATGAATCAGATGTTTCAAGTCTTCAAAAAACACTGTATTTAGAGGAGTATTTATTTTCCATCCTAATATTAATAGTAAGTAACTGACATAAGTTTTAATAAGAGTCACTTCACGTTACAAGAATAAATGACTATTCTTAGGCGTTGCAGCAGGCACCTTTGGTTACCTGAGTTTTGGGGGTTTGAGTAGGGTTTTTTAGTGTTCCTTTTCCTTTTTCAGTGGTCCTTTATACAAAGCTCCTTGCCTCTGGTAAGAGTCTCCTGTTTTTATCAGAAGAACAAAGTTTGGGAAAGAAGGACTATGAAGAGAAACCATGTGAGATGACTGGGGGAGAAAAATTTCATCCATTAAGGGTCAGCCTAAAAGAGCACGATTTAGAGCAGAATATAGCTGGAACTTTTGTAAGACAAGCAGCAACTTTTCATGCTTGGATGGGGATTCTTGGGTTAAATTGCTATCTTTGAGTTCTGAACTTGGAAAGGTATTAAAGTGGAATTAAACCTTTACACAATCCCGCTCTTGTGTCATTCAGGATTTTTTTGGGTTCTGTTTAATTGTACATCACAGCAGGGTTCTGAGTGACTGGTGCTTTAAAGAAATGAAGGGTAGGGTTAAGTCTGCAGCCCACTGCTCCCTGCTAATCCTTCTTGTTCCTTGAAGAAGGATTTACTTTTGCTGCCAGCTTGTGAAAGACTTTCCTCCTCCCGAAGAGATTGTTGTGGCTTTCCTGGGGAGGTGTGGTTGCTATAGCAGGGAGTCACGCCTGGGTATTCTCTCAAACCCTACTGAGAATGGGCCAAAAAAGAGCCAAAGAAGAGTAAAACTGGGGATTAAAAAATGGAACAATGGGAGACAGGAAGATAGGAGTGGGAACAAATGGGAATTACAGCACCAAAAATAATGCAAAGTGACAAAAAGAGGAAATAGAAAAATAATAGCTGACAGTTGGACTGAAAAGACAAACACTACAAAAGAACAATTTATTTTCAACAGGCAAAGAACATAAAAAGGCATCTGGGAAATAAGACACAGCCGTATGTTGAGGACTTTTTTAGGTTCTTACTGTATTGCAAACATACATGCACCAAGTACACAAAACTGCTTCATGCCTCCCTCTCAGTTCCACCTTTGCCACAATCTGTTTATTTGAAACAAAACCTTCTTGGGTTTTAAACTCTGTGTTTAGTTATTTGCTGTTAACTGATGTCTCTAACTGTGTCTCTTCCTAGGGACTAAAGGTAGGGTAATTCTGAGCTTTTTATATTCAATATTGTCATGCATATCAATAGTAGAAGAAAAGATCCAACTCTGCTCAAATTCTGTTCTTGAATGCTTTCCAGAGAAATAACTGCCTCCAGTGGGCACTTGGTTTTGCTGCTGCTTACTGGAGACAAATTCTTTAGCTCGTGCCATGGCAATGCCCTGACACCTCTACCTGGCCCTGCCCCAGGCTGAGCCCCCTCCTCGCCGGGCTGCAGCTGACTCCTCACTTTGGCTCAGCCAGCTCATCCCTGTCTCGAGCAGTTTTCCTGCAGGGGTTTAGAAGCTGTATTTTGCTCTTAACCCCCTTTGCCCTACTGACAAAACCCAGCCTAATTTTGCAAATATTTGAGTATTTCCATCTCAGTGAAAGAAGCAGAAATTTTCATTCAGTGTAAAGTTTGTCACAATACAAACAGAATTTAAAAAGGAGCCAGTGCCACATCTAACAGCAAATCTCTCTGAATGCCTTTCCTGCACCCCACTGCTTTATATACAGGGGAGGCAGAGAGATATAACAGATGAAACATTTTGTTTATGAAGTGTCTATGTTTTGCTTTATTTCACATGTTTTTGCAATATAGATAACAGATTACACCACGGAGCTTTCATTGCCTTGTGCTATAAAGATACTATAAAGCCTTTCTGGGTATTAATAATAGATTGTGTTGATGAGTTTGGAGAAGCTGGCAATAGACCCCCCACTGCAAAGACATTAACACCACAGGACTAAGGTATCTTTCCCTTGCAAATCAGTTGCTAAATTGGCTGTGCTGATGAGTTTGGGCACAAGCTCTCCACCGGCATCACTGCAGCAGGCACAGGAAGTGATTTTGTTTTATACTAGCAAATAACGTTTCTTCCTCTCAATGTTCCTAGTTGCAAGGAAAGCCTTCTGTAAATTCTTTCCCTAAGTCATTCTTGCCAGCCAAGAAATAACTTAGAAATTACATTTGAATTGCTTTGACACGATTATTTTTTTCTGTAAAAGTGAAGACTGGGCCAGTGAATCACAACAGTACAATTTCCCTGCTTATGGGGCCTTTAGGGTGAAATCTCATATAAAAATTGCATTAGAAGACTTTCCCTGTGTTGTTGGTGATGTAAATTCAGTGTGCGATTTAGTGAACAAGAAGGATAAGATGTCTGTCAGAGCAGAGACTGGAGCAGCATCCCCGGGCAGGGCTGTTCCACAGGGCCCCTCGACAGGCCACTTCATCCACTGGGTATTGGCAAGGGTGCAAAGGGAGAAGAGGAAGGTGGATTTAATTTAATTTGTGTTAAAAAACTGAATAAAAATCCAAAGGGAAAAAAAAGGAGTGCCCGGTTTGTTTTGGTGGCCACTGCCCCCCAGCTTGGTAGAGCTGTGGCAGAAGCACAAATGCTCCGACAAATACGATGCTTTTACAGCCCATCAGTGGGATTTGGAGAATGCAAAAAAACACGCCAGCAGAAGCCCATTTAGCCTCTTTGAAACTCATGGACAAAAATAACGTTATTTCACAAATCTTTGCACTGCCTCGAAATATAATTCTAACGAAATCATCATATTTTGTTAATTCATTAAGTCTTCTTAATTGCAGCCCCAGCTTTATCAATTCAATTGGTGCCCTTAACTTTTATAACAGTTTCTGTTCTACAGAAAAGATTAGGAGAAAATTGCAGCCATAATCTGTACAGTGCAATTGCTGTGCTATAAAGAGGAATGGGAGTAGCTGAGAAGAGCAATTGGATTCCCAAAGGTGGAGCACAGTAGAGCAATATCAGTGACTTTGTAAATGAAAAATTGTTTTAATTCCCTTCTAACAGCAATAATTCTATTCTTCATAAATTTTTCCATCAAAGTGTTGTACGGAAAAATGCTATAAAATAGAACAGCATGGCATTGATGGAAGACAGTTGAACAAAGTGGTCAATTAGGGGATGAAAATTAAGCAAAGAGAAGAATTCATTCTGTCACATTCTGCTCAAAGCGAGAAACTGCTCTGCACTTTGCATTTTATGTTGTACTTTATAGTTAAGGGAGATGTAACTATTTAGGTCATTCTGGTCCCACTTGAGCAAGTTGCATTAGGCTGTGAGCTTTAAATTCTGTGTGTCCTTGTGCTTTTGTTTAAGCATCCCAGTCCTGGCCCAGAGCTGTGGGTGCCCACGGGTTTGAGGTGGGCACCGTGACCATGGGTGCTGGTGGCTCAGGCAGTGTCCATGGTCACAGGCCCCATGCCACAGCTTCAGAGCCAGATTTGGCATGGGATAATACGTGCTCCCTGCCACCATTTTAGCCATCAGCTTGTCTTGGCAGGGGAATACAGCACTCCTCATGGAAATACAGGTAAAATATTTACGTGAAGAAAAAGTCACTCATGACCACAGATAGGCAAAATGTAATTTGTGAGTCTAAATCCACATTGTGAAGTGCAGATTTAAAACAAGCTTTCACCAGTAGCTGGTGTTCATACTACAGCACCTGTGGATAAGGGTTAATAAATATTTTCTTCAGTTCTCCCTGAAGAAGAAAAAGGTTTCTTTGTTTTAGTTTCTCTCTAAATATTACAGTTTTTTTTCTAGAAACTTTTAAATTTTGCACATTTTATTACTACTTGATGAAAGGGAATTATCTTATACTGGAGTTTCAGCTATGAAATTGGCTTTAATAAACTATGTAATTATTTCTTCTGCAGGGAAAATATTTTAAATTGATTATTTCTTTTTTAAGAGTGGGAGGGGGGTTCAAATCATAAATTTATAATATTCCTGTTCTGCTTTACTGCATTCAGGATATTTTGTATATTCTTAATTGAGTGCCATCAAACAACAGTTTTTCTACTTTATAGGCACCCATGAGCTGTAAGACACTACAAAAAATATTCAAGTCCTGTGCTGGAAAAACCCCATGCATACTGTTTTTCCAATCCTATGTTATCTAAAGAAAGAAGTAACAAAATTTTTCCCAAAGAACAAGGAACAGATGTCTTTCATTAGTAATTTAATTTCTTCTCTTGATAAAACCCAGTTGTGTGAAAAACATACTGTATTTTACTCTAGCCCTACCCTGTTTCATAGCAGAGGAGTGTGGAGGGAGCTCCCAGCATCAGAGCAGGCCAGCAGGGGTGTCCAGGGCGTGAGCAGAGGGAAAAGCCTCACACATAGAGACTGCACCAAGACTACTTACAAAAGCTGTGACCACTACCTTTGCATATTTACTAAATAAAAAAAACCCAGGTATCTGCTGTGGTTGCTGCAACACACAGTGTCAGAATAACAGCGAAAGGGAAATGACTGAAGGTCTCTGATAGGTAGGAAGCAGCATCTGTCCTCTTGCATATATCAAACACAGCTTAATAACTTCCTATTTACTGCTTCATGGCAGAGGCCCAGTAAATAAACAACCTGACTGAATTACTCTATTTTTCTACCTTTTTCCTGTATAACAAATCTTTTGAACCACGCTTAATGTGAACAGCAAATTTCATACTGCACATGGACATCTCTCAGCACAGATTAAATTAGTTATAATAAAACAATTAAAATCTATTTGCCCACAGACAGGAGGAAATGAAGGACCTGGCTGAGCCACAGAAAGGTAAAGGGTGGGTTGTCAGGGCACCAGGAGAGTAAACAGCAGAGTCGTGATTCTCAGGAGCAAAGCAGGGTCAAACTTACTGTGAGATAACTGCGCGGGATATAATAAATCAGGAGTCCGTATTGCACTCCAGATGGCTGTGCCATGCAGGAAGGCACAGTGGATCATGTAACTGTGGTTGTTTCTAAGGATTACTGATTCAGCCTGCCTTCACAGGGATATCCTAACAAATAAAATCTTTATGGCCTCTTTCGCTGGTGAACATTTTCATCTACTGGTTAAAGTCAGGATGTGTCTTAGCATTTGCATTGCCCCGATACATATGCAAAATTAATTTAAGTTCACACAGTTTTAGCTGGTAAAGACTTTTTGATTATCTAGTACTGTAAAGTTGCTTCACAGCATTTATTGCAAATACTCTGATGGACAGACAGGCCATTGTTCTGAGCTTTAGCTTGGCTGAGTCCCCCAAGTGTTCCAGGCATAGAGGCAAACACACTTAAAAACTCCTAAACCTATTGAGTTGTCTTTCAAAATTGTCCAGGCAACAGAACTTATTTATAAAACTCCACAATCATTGATTCAAAACAAGGTTTTCTTGTTCTGCTTTTCTTCTTTGTCCTCTTTGAACGGTTTTCTCTGGAATGTTTTCGTTGTGCTTAGGAGTCGGAGATTTCCTGCGGCTTCTAATAAAGGCATTTGATTTCCACTCTCCACATACTTTAACACATCCAAGGATTTTGAGGTTTGACATTAGCTTAAGAGAACTGGAGATAATCAGCCATGAGGGTAAAAAGCCAGAGTTATGCAAATTATTTGTAAAATGTATAGAAAGCAAAAAATAATAATTCCTTTAAATGTGGTTGGTGTGGGACAGAGTCTTTGTCTCAGCACAGAATATCTGTGTGCTCCCCTTCAAATTTATGGCTTTGATTGAAACCTGTAAAGGGGTGATCTGTAAAGTATTCCTGCTATCCTACACTTCCCAACAGGTTTATTACCGTTCATTTATAAAATGAACAGTCTAACGAGCAGTGGTTTAGATCACAGCTATCAAAGTCTGGTCATTTGTCAAGATTAGTTTCCTGTTGTGAGATTGCCTTGTGCAAAAAGAGTGCATAACCTTGTGTTCCTCTTGGGAAGCTGAAAAAATACCTATAAACACCCTATAAGATAGGTTTTATGAAGATTTTATAATCTCAGAATTCAACCCAACATGCTGCTCTGTGTGTGTTTGCATGCGTG